>FIZT01030896.1:0-17306 GCA_900065295.1 Paracoccus marginatus
GCTGAAAATTTTTATTGGGGGGGGGGGGGTTCTCACGTCGTGGCACCAATCCACGCGGGGGGTCCGGAAAAAACTCAATTTTTTCCCCATCAAGTATAAATAAGGGCCACCCTATTGTGGATGCTATCTCATTATAAAAGGGGAGAGGAGGTATGTCCTGAATTTTCGAAGTTGGGCCAATATCAGATAGAAAATTGTGAAGTAGAGAAAAAAATTATTTCTCGAAATCCCCATCCCCCCCTTGAAAAATTGTGTTGATTTTTTGAACATTTCTTTTCAAAATAATTCCTCGAGAATTTTTGACGAATTTTCAAAAAAAATGAATTGAAAACTGAAAATTGAATTTTTTAGAGAATTTTATCGTAGAAGATTTTCTTACGGGACCCCCCCCCCCCTCTCCCCTTAAGAAAATATATTGAGATTTTGGGCTATATTTTTGGAAATTTCTTTTTACAATTAAGTACTTATTCCTCAAGAATTTCTAAATTTCAAAAAGTTTTCAATTTGAAAAAAAAAATATATTGTTCTCGAAAATTAATTCAATCCTCGCTCGTTACCCGAAACCCGCATCTGAACAAGAATTTCGGAAAAGTTATAGTTGATATTTTCGCACATGGGCCATCGTACCGGCTGGCATCTCTCTCTATACAATATGCCAAATCCGTGTTATCGGGCTGGTGGTAAAATCTGCGATGAAAATGAAAACAAGGCGAAACATTCTGTCAAGATCAAGGATACAGCAGATAACGACACGGTGTAACCCAAGTTCCCACTAAGCGGCTTCGGTATATGCTCGACCTGCGGTTAAATTTTTGATTAAAATTAACAAGAGCGATGAAATTTCGTTCAAAATCCGCATCCCCCGAACATATGTATGTCTTTTCGGTGGCACCAGTAGTATAAACATGTACGTCTCGCTCGGTCTCCGTCTCCGTTTCGCAGCAATGGTACGTATACGTATCCAATACACGTGCCCGTACTTAGACCTTGATAAAAATGTAGAACGCAACGAGAGCAAAGTATGCAGCTACCAGCTAGCGCGGTCTTTGTAAACGAGCGCAATAAGGAAAACGATTTTATGAAAAATTTAATGAAAAGACAATACGCGTAGCTGCGTTGCTTTTTGATTTGAAAACATTTTCTAGTTAACGCGAATTCGATATTTTTAATTTCGAGGCGATTTTTTTTCTCTCCTATTTGCGTTTCCTTTTACGACGCAGTGCGATAGATGCTGCGCTTGGTTTTTTTTTGGTCTCAATTTTGCACTCGTGTAGTTATCGAACCAGTATCTCATTTATTTTTAAATTTCAAATTACCCCCTTAAGGATAGAGGTTTTACATTATAATTGAAACGAGAATATAATCCGAGTTGATAATATTGCCCATTTGACTGTTATGTATCGAATGTGATAAATTTTACTCTCATTTTTTAACGTTTATTTTCCTCCCAACGGAGAAACTGCAACGATATCGAGGCTAGAAAAATTTTTAAATGAAATTTCATCAACGTATATTCTACGTAAACGGATGTCATATACTTTTTCCTTTCTACATTATTTTTTCGTATCATTCATTTTATAATTTAAAACGTCGATATTTCTTCATTATCTTTGTTATTCGTATTATTTAGCCATAGTGACGACAAAAAAATTATTATACGATTGCATCGACGCTCGCATAGGCGACAAGTACTTTTAGAATAAATTTTCAATCACACCGCCAACGCGATCCTATCGCTGGATTTATGTTGCGCGTAAAATAGCCATCCGCGATGGTACAGCTATAAATTAAAACTATTTATAGACATCGGTTTTAAAAGTATAAAGTACTCTTTGAGTAAATGCAGTCCAGTTAATGCATAATGTGAAATTTTTTCAGCACTAAATGAGATCTACGTGTATGGTGAATAGCCCATAGAATTTCCATTCCAACGCATAAATACCTACCCGTATATTTTTATTTCGTTTCGTATTTTATTCCAGTCTTCATAGGTGTACCCAATACGTGGGATGCAATTTTTTTGATGTTTTTCCATTTTATTTTATACCTTTGCTAGCCATGCAGCCCAGGTCATGTACAATTGTACATAGCACACGTATATGAGAAACCCATTGGACGGAAATAAGGCTCCATCAATTATAAAATTTCCAAAATAACCTCTGCCCTACCAAAGTGAATTTTTAAAAACATTTCGTTACAAATTCAGGTGTAGCCATTTTTTTTTTCATTTCGAAACATCTCAAATAATACGAATTTAGGCTCGCATTACGCAAAGCAGTTGAATTTCGTTTCTTTCGCGTATTTTTTATTTTCATATATCCGACATTTCGCATCGCAGACACGAAGGCAGGCGCAGAATCGAGTTTTATTTCGAGTAGAAAAAAATAAAATAAAAAAAGAAGGAAAATGTATTCCGTATATACCTAAGTAGGGCAAAAAAAATTTTCCATTTAAGGCGATTACCCTTAATTCGATTCGAAATTAATTTTTAAAACAACGGATTTAAATGGCATGCTTTTTTACCTATTTCATCACCAGCCGGAGAGAGATTTTTTTTCTTTTTTTTTAGTTCATTTTCAGCTTCGATGTAATTATTCTTCGGTTTAATGTATCGTTTAAGATGGAAGAGAGTGGCGAAAAAAAATACGAGAAATTTCATTACTCTTTTTTCTCTTCCATTGTGTATTTCATTTTTATACCAGCGCAGCGAGGTAATTTCCAATGGCGAGGGAGTAAAACAGGCATTAGAAAACAAATCGCAGTTGTCGAGAACTCGACCCTTTTTTCCTTTTCTTTTTTATTTTTTTTAGAAATCTCCATTTTTGGACTTGGAATACGGCGGGTAAAAAAAAAAAAAAACGTAGAAATTGGTATAGACTGAGAGAAGAGAACTGAAACTGAAATAAATGAGAGCTGAAAAGTGATACTGGAACTGAAATGAATTTTCAAAGGATTACGAGAAGGTTCTTTTTTTGGCGAAAAATTATTTATTCATAATTTCTTCATCGAACGAGGTGCCTTTTTTGATACAAAATTTCGCTGTTGCAGTTATCATTCGTCTATGTGTAGATATTCAATTTATTTTTTTCGATTTATTTTTTTCCACATTTTTGGTAGCGCGATTACTCGAGTGAAAATTGGCCAATTAAGCTGGAAATTTTACAGCAGTCTTTAAATGACTGAGTGAAGAGCTGATTAAATTTTGGTCCAATTTAGTGCCATAGAAGGGCAGATATTTAAAATCAAAAAATGCACCAAAATATTGAAACTGTTTTTTGTAACTGGACGAAATACCTAGATGCAATCGTTGAAAAAAATCGACCAATTATTGCAAAAAGAAAATGCAACAGTCAAATCAAAAAATGTAAAAATAATTAGACAAAACTAGTGGCATGTACCACTGAAGTTTTAAAAATTGGGGGAAAAAAGGGGGATTGACCCATAACTTCTCAAAGTATTAGGGTGTCCTTCGAAACAAAACATGACTGTCACCCCCCTCCTCTCGGAGTCGCAGGGAGCTGATTTTTTTTTTGAGACATTCCCACCTCATCAGTAACACCTTACTTGAGTTTGAACGAAATCGGAGCATTTCTCAATTTTTTTGTAATTTTTACATAATGTGTAAAAATCATAGGCCCGTGAACGCCGTACTTCCCACGAGAGTGTCGTGGAAAATCTGACATATCTGTACGGGCTCAATTTTATGGGTGGTCAGTTTTCATTATTTTTGACGATGTTCTACCACTCCAAAATTTTTGAAACTTCTTTGGCATATTTAGGAATAAATAGCACACTTTTAGACAGAAAAAATTCCATTGTCACCATGACCACTTTTTCAAAATGGCGGTTCAAAATTTTCAAAACGCCACAACTCAGCGAAAAATCGTCCAAAAAAAATTTGAAAAATTCGTTATTTGTTCTTCTCACTTTCTGAAATCGATCAAAAAAAACGCGAAATTTTTATCTGCATTTGGCGAAAAATGAAAAAATTGAGGTAAAAAATATATTTTGGCCCCTCCCGCCCAAAATGCTTGCGCTAGGGGCCCAAAATTTTTATTAAAATGTTTTCTCATCATGGTTGATCTTTTGGGGTAAGAGTGGCCAAGGCCAAACCACCATGCTTAACCGGGTATGCCCATATTCAACAAGATGAAATGAATTAAAATACTTTTTTTTTTTTGCATTTTTAAAAGTTTTTTATTATTTTAATTTTCAAATATACATATTTATTCACAATTGTGGTTCCATTCATGATTCTGTGGGGTTCTTTGTTTCGCAGTTGGATCAAAACTGGAAAAATTTCCACATTTACCGCTTTCACGGACGAACTGAGCGTCTTACAAAAAAATTAACGGAATCAACATTGCAGAAAATTGAATTTTGTTTTAAAAAAATTTAAAACCAAAGTAGTTGAAAAAACAATGTTATGTGTGTTGGCAATTGATATGCACAGATTTTCTCTGCGACACGACGCGACGCATAGTTTGTCCCATCCAATACTCACAAAAATACACAGCTCACGATACCGTTGGCATGTCGATAATTCCAAAAAATTGGAAAAATTTTCATACGAGATAGGTAGTTCCTAATTTTATGGGCAAACTGAACGTCTTACGAAAAAAATCAATGAGACCGAAGTTATGGAAAATTTAATTTTTTTTAAAAACAAAGTACAACAAATTTTCAATAGGACGTATATTTCATCCGTTATTTGCAAAAAAAAAAAAAAAAATGATTTCGACGATTTTATTTATTTTTTGACCTCGAATATCTGTCGCTCTATGATACCGAATTCAACCAATATTTTATCAGCTTTTCCAATATAAAATTTTCAGTTTATTTGATCTATATTCCCACGAATTAAAGCGTCACTAAAAATGTGGGAAAAATTCGAAGATGAATATATAATACTCACTCACTAATTGGAATAAAAAAGTTTAGATATTGTTCATCAAGAATATGCACAAAAAATGGAATTCTTCGAAAATTACTGCACAAGTTGAACAAATGCATGAAAAATTTGTCAGAAAATATTATTTACTCCGATTTCAGATTATTATAGGGAAATACAGTTACATAGAGTGATCGAAAAAAAAAAACTCAGGACTCGACAGGTACCGAGGGAATTAAAATAAAATTATCATATTTCAATACTTTCAACTCACTTCGGCACCTTCTAATCCGCGTAAGTAATAATTTCGTAATTATTTCCATTCAAAGAGATTATACTCGCGACGAACGTCGAAAAGAAGCTATATTTTTACGAAAAACCCCCTCTCGTGTGATCTTTTGCAAAAAAGAACCCCGTTATTATATTTCAGTTTTATAACCTTAAGCCCTACATCGCTGGTTGATATAAAAAAATATATAGCGAGAGTGTACAATATACTACGGTGGTTTAGTTCATTGAACTAGCGAAATCGTCAAATTACAGTATACATTTTATCCAAAGGTTTAGTATTATACGTTTACTTAAAAGCACGCTTTCGCGAATCACAATTTTATAGGTATTGCGGGGGGAAGGCTGAAGGGCTATGTGTTACGATACATTTCGAACGTCTCGACGTTTATATATATCGAATCGAACGAACGTATCTTTTCAGCTGGTATTACTAAACCATCGAGTAGGTATTAAATTTTAACGTAGCCATCATTTCGGTATAATCGACAATTCGTAGGGGTACCACTGTGTGTTGTATCGTATATAGAAAAACCGCAACCGATAGATACTTCAACGTATCCGAAACGATTTGACAAACCGCGTTTAACGTTTGAAATTCGTTTTTTCAACTATTCGTGATGAAAAGGTACGTACCACACGTATATGTGCGGGGAATATCTGCATGAAACGAAGGTATAGCTGCGAAATATATTAATAAATAAATAAACGTATTTGTGTATATATGTAGGTGCAGGGAAAGGCAGACTGATGAATTTTACAGTAAAAGATATCTATATCGTAAAAAAATACCGAGTGTTTCGCCCTATTATGTTGACAGTATGACACGAGAAAAAAGTTCTATTATTTTCGAAAGTGGATAAACATACCTACACAATCGGGGGGGAAAACACGTTGAAAAAAACGACTTTTTTTCCTCAAAAAGTGTACGAAAAATATACGATCAAAATTCAAGCGACGTATAAGCTGGCTCACGCGTTACCTATTACCAAAAAAAAAGAGAAAAAAATCGGTAAGAATTTTTTAAGATTATACGACGCGATGGTTTGAAGGTTGTGCGGTAATCAGTAAAAGATTAGAAGTTAATACGGTATCAAAAGCCTTTAATATATGGTACCATTCGGATGGGGGATTACTCGCTTATACTATACTAAGTATATAAGATTCGCTATATAATTGCTAAATCGAGCTAGCGAGCCGGAGCCTCGATTCGAAGCAAGTTGCCAGATAAACAATCAATTACCACGGTACGTCGGCCAAAAAGAAAAATATCCTACGAATTCAACATGTGATAATGTAAATATAACGTTTTGAAAAGGATGCATCTGGGTCGATGCTTCAACAACATTGTGTACGTAGATATGCGTTCAAATGAACTGTTCTCTTATAAGGCCGCGTATACACGAGATGAACTTCATCCGGCGAATAAAGCTAGCGAAGGATTAAAAGTTCTAGTTTAACACTTCAACGTTGAGTAAAATCCGGTGTACTGGTTTCCTATATACGTACGTCTTTAGGTGGGTACGTCCATCGTAAAAGCAATACGATGTACGTAAAAATTCTCAATACACGTTGAAATATTTTGCAGAAAAACCGACGATTTTTCATTTCGTACGAGCGCACAATAATTTTATATTTTTTTCTGAATAATATCACGAATTTAAAAAAATAAATAAATAAGTAAAAATGCAATCACCGAAGCGAAATTTTTGTCAAAAAAAAATTATCGAAAAAATTGTTTAAAAAATTCTGACAATTTTCAAAAAAAAAAAAAATGGTACTCATTATTTTAAGTTTAATTTTTATAAATAAATAAATAATTCTTACCAGTTGAAAAAAATCCTCGAAAATACTCCCCGCAGTCACTACATAAATGTGCAAAAATTTCACGCCATTGAACCAACTAACCAAAAATAATAATTTACAATATTAAAAACAACTAATGAAAGACGCGAATTGAAAAAAAAAAACGGATAAAAAGTCGTCCTATTTGATATAACAGTTCGACAACATCGAATTCTCGGGCGAACTTTCGGAACGTAAAAAAAGGCGAGTGTATATCGAAACACAATAACAGTAAAACTATTTCAATGTGGCCAAAATCATACCAAAGTTCAATTCATGGTAAGCCGCACCGTACCCCTCGATCGAACTACGTCATTGCCGAGCGTTTTTGCGCACTCTCTTTTGCCAAAACCATGCCTTGCATACCGTAGACTGTATGATCATCCTCTTTACCCTTTTCGCAGCGCGGTGCGGTGTTCAAAGTGTCCATACAAATATACGCACAGTAGGTATCATTTTTTTTTTTTGGTACATTTTTTGGTACGTATTAGTCGGTATAAATGCGTACAGTGTGTACTCGATACTATGGCTGGTTTTGTATGTTTTTTTCTTATTCTTGGCTCGAGATTTTTTCTCGCTTAATGTTTCCTGTGTAATTTTATTTATATATTTTCTACAAACAATACACGCACTGATATTTGAGATCACATTTTTTTTTCTTCTTTTTTTTTGAGGGTATATCGCGATAGGCGAAGGTTTATTCTGTTTGGGTGCTTGTTTGCGCTCATCGATAGAGAGATAGACGTTGTTGTGCTGTATAGATAAATATCTTTGTAGATACATGGCTTTGGTTTTTTGTTGTTGTTTTGTTTTGTTTTTTCGTCGCAAAAGATAGCTTGATTGGTGCGGATTATTGTACACATGGCGACGACAGCCTTTTACTAGTTTTATTCTAAAGTAACCAAAGCGGAAAGTCTTGGTCAAGAGAAGGTCGAGATAGCATGGCAAATGGCATGCCAACCGCGTATCTTCAATCGGTGTTATTTTTTTGACGACTGGAGAGCCTTGTTTATACGACTACTGTACAATGTTTTTTTGTGAATCAAAATGCATTGTAGTAACGAGGAAATTGTATGTATATCTATATAGTTCTCTGGTAAATTTTCTCACAGAAATAATTTTTTGTCAGTTGGTTATTCCGTTGTACTCGTAGGTTGGAGGTATTCTCGTATATTTTTGAAGTTTTTTCTTCATCTTTTTTTCGAGAAAAAAAATTCTGCCAAAGTTGAACGCAGAATCTGGAGACATTGGAAATATTGGAGGTTTAAAAAGTTTTGTCGTTAATTGGAAAACTAGGTACAATTATGTATATCAGCATTGGTATTTTTGGAGGGGAAGGGGAAGGGCCAAAATTTGTTTTTTCCCTAAATTTTTCCGTATCTCGCCAAATGTTGGTAAAAATTTTGCGTTTTTTAGCAGGCTATGTACATAATTCTAGAAGGTGAGAAGAAAAAGCCGGACAATGTTTTGTGCAATTTTTTGCCGAGCATAATGGCATCTTTAATCTTTTAGCCGTCATTTTGAAAAGGAGGTCGTAGAAACAATGCATATTTTTTTCTCAAAAAACGTGTTATTTATCCAGAAATTATCAGAAATTTTTTTAAAAATTTCAGTGGCGGAACGGAGTCAAAAAATGAAGACCCAGTCACTCGTTGCATTGAGCACGTACAGATACGTTACATTTTCCACGGCGCTGTCGTGGGAAGTACGGAGTTCACGAGCCAGCGTGCTTTTTAAACTTTTGTGAAAAAATACAAAAAAAAAAAACATAAAAACCCTTCAATTTCGTGTAAACTCAAGTAAATGATTACTAATGGGTTAAGAATGCCCCCCTTCCCCACCCCCACAACCCCCTCCCAAAAAATTGATGGAAAAATTGAAAATTTTCCGTTGAAAAAATTGAAAAAAATTTTAGTGAATAAATTGAAATTTTTCTGGGAGAAAAATTGAAAATTTTTTGGTGAAAAATCATGGTGAAAAAATTTTTGGCGATGAAAAATCGAAAAAAAATTTGGTGAGAAATTAGAGTGAGAAAATTAAAAAAGTTTTGGCGAAAATATTTAAATTATTTTGTGAAAAAATTGGAAAAATTTTTGGTGAAGAAATTGGAAAATTGTTGGAAATGAAATATCGAAAAAAAATTGATGAGATGGTGAGAAATTGGGGTGAGGAAATTGAAAAAGTTTTGGTGAAAATATTGAAATTCTTTGGTGAAAAAATTGAAAAATTTTTGGTGAAGAAATTGGAAAATTGTTGGAAATGAAATATCGAAAAAAAATTGATGAGATGGTGAGAAATTGGGGTGAGGAAATTGAAAAAGTTTTGGTGAAAATATTGAAATTCTTTGGTGAAAAAATTGAAAAATTTTTTAGTGAAGAAATTGGAAAATTGTTGGTGATGAAAAATCGAAAAAAAAAAATGGCGAGAAATTAATTATTTGGTGAAAAAATTGGAAAATTTTTGGTGAAGAAATTGAAAAATTGTTGGAGATGAAATATCGAAAAAAAAATTGATGAGATGGTGAGAAATTGGGGTGAGTAAATTGAAAAAGTTTTGGTGAAAATATTGAAATTCTTTGGTGAAGAAATTGGAAAATTGTTGGTGATGAAAAATCGAAAAAAAATTGGTGAGAAATTAGGGTGAGAAAATTTAAAAAGTTTTGGTGAAAAGATCGAAATTATTTGGTGAAAAAATTGGAAAATTGTTGGTGATGAAAAATCGAGAAAAAAATTTGGTGAGAAATTAGGGTTAGAAAATTAAAAAAGTTTTGGTGAAAAGATCGAAATTATTTGGTGAAGAAATTGGAAAATTGTTGGTGATGAAATTGGAAAAATTTTTGGCGATGAAAAATCGAAAAAAAAATTTGGTGAGAAATTAGGGTGAGAAAATTAAAAAAGTTTTGCCGAAGAGATTGAAATTATTTTGTGAAAAAATAGAAAAATTTTTGGTGAAGAAATTGGAAAATTGTTCGTGAAAAATTTGAAAATTTGTTGATAAAGAAATTGGAAAATTTTTTGGTTGTAAAATCAAAAAAATTTTGATGGGGGATTGAAGTGAGAAAATTGAAAAATTTTTGGTGAATAGGTTGAAATTTTTTTAGGGAAAAATTAAAAAATTAAGGTGAGAAAATTGAAAAATTTTTCTTGTAGAGATTGAAATTTATTTAGGGAAAAATTTTTGGTGAAAAGTTATGGTGAAAAAATTGAAAAATTTTGGGTGAAGGACATCAGAAAATTTTGGTGCAGGAAATGAAAAATTTTGTTGAAAAATTGTGGTGAAAAAATTGAAAGATTTGAGTGAAAAAATTAATTTTTTGCCAACTTAATTTTTGGGTAGTCGGATTATCACATGATTCGAGTCGACTTTTCCCGAATGATCATTTAAAATCTTATTCAAAAAAGGTTATTATTTCTTCTTAAACTGGAATTAATTACTTACTGTAAAAAATTTTTCCGTTTATATTTTCCAGTTTGTATAATTCTAATAAATCCTTCCAGGGATACTTCGTTCGTGGCATAATTCTTAGACCTCCTCGTAAGCGCCCCTGGCACTTCTTCGTCGGCGAAACTCGTCCAATTTGAAAACCAAGGTCTAGAAAGTTGTTGCAAAATTAGCTAAGCTTTCTACGTACGACACTATTTCGCCCGGCATTAAATTACACAAAGCCTAAAAGTATTTTAAAAAGTTTATCGTCACACTTATAATATAGGTACGCGAGAGACGCAGACGCGGACCGAGACCGACCTCCAACGCTACTAAGTATTCGAGATTATGTAATTTTCAAAAACGTTTCCGCAATTCGTACTCGTAAATTAGATTCATTCGCTAAAATCATTACGACGGCAAGAAAAGGACAGCGAGTGGAAAAGCTTTGAACATCCGTCAACCTGCTAGTAAATTAATCCAACAATGAAACTGAAATAACACGAAATGTACGAGCAGCGAGTTTCGCGACTGAAATTAACTTGATGGTTTATTAAATACGTTAAGAAGAATTCCTTTTTTGTATGTACAGGAAATTCGTTAAAAAGTTTACACCGACGAGAGCGACCGTTCTAACTTCTGTATTTCTGTAGCGATAGCGTAAAAGATGGCTGCATCTACACTTTTTTTCCCTTTCGCTCCAAATCAAAATATTTATCGTCCTCGTATAGTTGCCAATTCCATCGCGAAATCTGTGCAGTTTGGAAAAAGCTATAGATGGCGATAATTTTTCATTTGTTTTCTTATTGTAAATTTATCAACGTGTAGTGAATCTTCATACTTTCTAACTAAGTATGTAATTACTCGATGATATTTTTCGCCGGTCGTTATCGTTCCTCAATTCTTCACCAGCGAAGGGGGAGCTTTTGGAAAAAATTCAGCCACCAAAGGAAAAAGCCCGTACTGATTTATAATTTACCATTACTCCGGGTCAACGTAACGAGCGTCGAGTTAGCTATAGCTTGCCTTAAAATTTGTCCATGCGTGAACGTATTCGTATATAGAGTACTAGGTAGGTCTAGGTATATAAGTTAGCCAATCAATTATTCTAAGATAGCGAACGGTAGCTGGAAATGACTTGGGTTTGGCGACCCCTTTGGGTATCATTACATATATATGGCTCATTTTCGAGATCATTCCTTCGCAGAATATATATTGTCGCGTTTCCTGCGAGTATGTTTAACGCGGAAATTACACACTTTCGAACGTCATCAAACAACAATTAGTAAAATTAACCGAGACAATAATTTCAAATTTAATACTCGTGTTTTTGCGCGCAGGTAACTTTCAACTGAAAAGTGGAAATGTTTTTGACGAAGAATTTAGAAATCCATAGAATCAAAATTGTAGTTAGATAGGCACTTCGACATCAATTCGTAGACACGTTAAAAATTCTATTCGTCGTCTTCAAATTTTCCTCGACAATTTACCAAAATAGAGAAAAAATTTTTACATCTTCGTAAAATAAATGGCGTGTTTTGTTTCCTTCGTCGAACCTATCAAAACGATTCGAAATGAAAATTTACTTTTACGACGTGACTCCAAAAAAGGGCGAAAAAATTGCTGCAGATTTTTCCGTTTTCACGCAATTTTATACGAATTTCAGTACTCTTTTAGTATACGAATGAATATGTTTCCAAGGGCCGGAAAAAACGTTAGGAGCTCTAAAATGCAGTAAAAACTTTGCAGCCAATTACATAATTAAGCTTATCTGTGTGAAAGAGAGCTTTCTACAGTTGCTTTTACAGCTCACAAAATAAAAGACTTTTTATTACGACCGAGTCTTTTTAGAATTTTTTTCCTCTCATTCGAAGCCCAGTAGATATAGGCCGAAATGCGAAATAGACTGTTTTTCCAATTAATTCGCCTTATTTGTTTTACTAAAGGATGCTTTCAAGATACCATTAAGAGTATACGCGAGTTGATTTGAATTCGCGATGTGAATTATGCATTATTTAATTCGAAACTCGTTACTAGGTAAACTTTGTAGAAAAAAAAAGTTGAATTACCGAAAACTGGGATAAATTTCAAATTATCCTTTACTGCTGGAATGGCGAATAAACGCGAAATATCCGTCATGAAATAGCATTATGGCATATTCTTCTAAATAGGTACTCTGGATCGTCGTTTTGTGCATTAAATTAGATACAGTGAATTATCGTTGAATTAACAATACCAGCAGTAAAGAAATGGAGAAACAATGAAAAAAAAATGTCATTTCTTTCTTGAATAATTTGTGAAAAATTATGTACCTACTTAGGTAATTAAAAAAAAAAAAAAAAAAAAATGGATTTCCAAATTGTTATTTTCTGAGAAAAAATAATTTCTACCTACAATTCTATCATTCCCTTCCTTCACCCCTTAAAAAGTTGAGAATTACATCGTAATCTACATTTGTACAATTTTTAAAAAACTAAAATCCTTCATTCACCAAGTTATTGAAAAAAATTATTTTGAAAATAAATAAAAGCTTGAAATAATGAAGAAAAAAGGAAATGAAAATTTTTTCACTCAAGACATAAATCGAGAAAAAAAATTGATGATTATTTTGAAAAACAAAATTTGAGATAAATTCCAAAAAATGGTCAAATCTGAAAATGTCCCAATTTGAAAAAAGTAGGTATAAAAATTAAAAACTACCTATTTCAAGTTATTAAAAAAAAAAAATCAAAAAAAAAATTTAAGAATTACTAGATTTTGAAAAAATGATGAATCACTGCATCTTGAAAATTGACCAATCTTGAAAAATGGAAAAATTCTGGCAAAAATTTTGATTTCTCAAGTTTGAGCTAAACGATCGCTTGGAAAGTCTAAATCTGGCAGAACTCGAATCTGTGATTATTTTTTCGATTGAATAATTTTTATATTCCAAAATAATTTACCTACTTGAACCAGGTCAAAATTATTTTAGAAGCCAAAATTGCCAAAAATGTACCAATTTTCGGACGAGGGGCATAAAAATGCGTACTTATTTACTTAGTAATGTCACGAGGATCACGACGAAATTTTTTCATCTCAGGACAAAAAAGGGATGAGAAATCAGTTCTTCGCATTTTTGAAGGTCTTTCACCCGTAGAGAAAATGTTTTTTCAAAAATCAATATCGCCCCCTTCCCCTAAAAAAATCAATAAATTATTAGGAAGTCACAATAAACTCAACTAGTTACCTACTGCTTACCTATTTCAAATAAATTTTTAGTTTCAATCAACATTAATTTTATTTACAACAAAATGAATAATACAGATTTTAGGAAATCTTAGGAGCAGTGACAGTTGTTGATATTGGCAGAGGTTCTAAAATCTACACTGTTCAGCAGGCGATGCAAAAAAAAATCTAAAAATTAAATTACCTTCTCGATTTCTAATTTTAGGGCATTTTTGAGCCGTTCATTTTCTTTTTTCTTTCTTGGATTGCTTTCTTAAGCTTCTGCTCCACTTCTCTAAGCATTTTTTGTTTCAATGATTCCCTTTCTCTTTCTTCCGGAGTTTTTGCAAAATCGTCCAAGAGTTTCATGTAAAAGGCTCCCTAAAAATTAGAGCACATTTTTTGTAATTTTATACGTCAAAATGTATTTGAGAGTAACGAAGATTTCTCAAGTACTTTATTTACTTACTTACTTCATCACGGAAAGTAACAGCTTTAGAAATGGGTTTCTTACTTTTACCAAGTGTTGCCCAACTACATTGTAATATAATAAAACATGTTTGAAGCAAAAAACGTTTTTTGAGCATTTCTTATATTAATTTCAACAATAAAAAATATGAAATGAAAGCCAAAATTATGCTAGGTACAGTTGCAAAAAGAATTTCTAATACATGAATGATGAAAAAAATTCAATAAGTTTATGGTATTCCGTGGGTAATTAATGATCTTACTCTTTATCTTTTTTAATCATTTTGCTATCGTTTCAATGAATGAGTGATTTTTCAAGAATGAAAACAGTTTATAAGCATACGATTTTACTTGGTTTAAATATTGTACCTATACCTAGGTATTTATAATTTAGAAAAAAAAAAAAAAAAAAAAAAAAGGAAAAAATCATTTAAAAAAAAATTTTTTTTAAAAATGTTTTTAAAAAAAAAAAAAAAAAAAAAAAAAGGAAAATATCATGTAATACAGAACTTTTTTTAAAAATGATTTTTCAATGTTTATTCCATTTTTATCCAATCTAATCAACAAACAAATTAAAAGTTTCTATATCTGTTCCTATAGAAAAAGTAGTTTCTACAATTTTGATATCTATCTATTCATTTTTCAGTACTAATTCAAAAATCAAATTACCTACCTTCGCGATTTCCAATTTTACTTCATTTTCAAGTTTCTCCTCTTCTTTTTACTTTCTTGGATGCCTTGCTTAAGCTTCTTCTCCACTTCACCAACCATTATTTCCTTCAATGATTCCCTCTCTTTTTCATTCTGAGTTTTTGCAAAATCGTTCATGAGTTGCATAAAAGAGACTCCCTGAAAATTAGAGCACATTTTTGTAATTTTGTGTATCAAAATGTATTTCAGAATATCAAAGATTAAGTACTTAGCTACTAACTTTATTCACTTCATCATCGATGGAAATTGCCTTATTTTCATCAAGTGTTACCCATCTGCATAATATAATAAAACATGTTTGAAGTAAAAAACGTTTTTTTAGCATTTCTAATATCAACTTCAACAATAAAAAATATGAAATGAAAGCCAAAATTACGCTACAGTTGCAAAACGAATTTGAGTACTGATCAAAAGAATATAAGTTTATGGTGCTTCATAGGTAATTAATAATCTTATCTACTCTTTATCTTTTTAATTTATTTTGCCATCATATCAATGAATTGGTAGAATGGAAAAATTCTAAAAATTGGTATACGATTTTACTTAGTTTGTATACCTACATTGAAAAAAAACAAGCTAGTTATCAGCCATGCACTGATTGCAAAATAAATTGGCTAAAAGTTGAAAAACCTGAAAATTTCGCTCCCAAATGACTCGAATTATGCATTTTACTATGCGTACCAATGTACAACGATTATAATTAGGTATTTATCAGCCATCAACATGATAAAACAGACGGTACTTGGAAAAGTAAACCGACGTCGATGTGAAAAGCAAATGAAAAGCGAACAAAGGGGATTGAAATTTGGTGATAGCGGTGGTGGCAATGGTAGAGCATTTGAAGTAGGCAGTAGCAATGCACGCTTGGACAAATAGGTACCTAACTACCACTGGTACAGGTCGACGACGAACGATTATAGGTATATGTAGGACCGTAGGTAGGTATACTAGGATGTAGGTATGGTGCATAGGAACGAAGCGCATACTAAACGAGCGATTACCTACTGAATCAGACAGGCGGCATGGCACTGGGGAGGAGGTGGCGTTATTTGTAAAAACAGCATCGCCGTCGTTTTGCACTTTTAATAGTTACAATGGTAATTTACTATTGGTAAACACAAATGAATTAGCAATTTGAGTAGAATAAACAAAAGAAAATAGGGCCGAAGCCGGCTCGCTAGAAAATATGTAAATTTACGAATTATCGCTATTATGACATATGAACAAAATATATATCGTCAGGAGTACAACAGGATGTCACAAACAAATACACCAACGGCGCCCAGCCCATATACTTTCGCAGCGAAACAACATATCGCATCGATTTTCAACATGCTCCTGGAAACGTGTTTTGCGTGTACCAGATGTTCATGTAAATCAAGTTATCTTTTGCAGTAAACTTTATCCTCAAAATTTGTCAACAAGAGAAGTTTTCTGAATGACGTCAAAATAGTACCAAGTTTTCGTGTATTTTGTAAATGTACGCGTTTTGCATAAACGTACACGCATAATACTTTACGGGGGAACCGTTTATAGGTATCCTCTTTATAAATTGTCATGCGTTCGGGGTAGCAAAACTCGTGTAGATACGTAGATGGGTTCGCAATCGCATATCCGTACGCAGCACTCGACCAAGCCCATCGAGCTCGTAGCTCGGCAGAGTAGGTACCTACTTACGGTAGCTCGATACAAGCAGGCAAATGTTACGAAATCCCATTCAAAGTCCAACTTCGAATATGCAAATAATCCTGCGACATGAAAAAATTGAAAATTTTCACTTTTGAAGTTTCTTTTTTTTTTTTTTTTATAATGACTTCTTAAAAAATGTTTTTTTCAATTCATTTTACCTTCAGAGGCGGATTTAGGATTTTGCCTTAATTTTGCCTCCTCCCCCCCCCCCCCAAAAAAAAAAAAAAAAAAAATTTTTCTTTTATTTTGCCCCCCCCCCCCCCCCCCAAAAAAAAAAAATATGAAAAATATTTTATGCGGTAGGTAGGTATATTTTTGTGAAAAAATTGTTCATTTTGGTAGAAAATACAAAATTTAAAAACAGAAACAAAATTTTTAATCTGCTTAGGTATTTAAAAATTGGAAAAAAATAACATTCCAAAATTTAAATTTTGAAAAATTAATGAATATTAAAAAACTGTCAAATTACTTTTTTAAAAAAATCGCAAAATTTGGGGAATAATAGAAAACTTATGAATTTTTAGAAAATTGGTGAATTTAAAGAATTTGATGAAATCGACAAATTTTGAAAAATTTCCAAATTTTAAAAAATAGATAAAAATTGAAAAAATTGACAAAGGGTCTAGCTCGCTAAGCCATGAAATCGGCCCTAGACGATTTTGCGGAAATCGATCTCATTTTTGAATAAGTATTGAAAAAAGATAATTTTTTGGCTTATCAGTACTTTCCAACTTTGACCCTGGGAAGCGTGACCTTGAAAAATGCGATTTTCACTCCTCTGGCTCGT
>FIZT01030905.1:0-12873 GCA_900065295.1 Paracoccus marginatus
ACGTAAATGCAATATTCACGGAGATAAACGCCAAAAACTTATTTTTTGAAAGGTCCCACCCCATCCTGAGCAACGCTCCCCCCGGGGTGGGGACTTTTGGTATGTTGGTTAGGGAGGCCATCCCCACATTTTGAAAAAAAGTCCCTTTTTATAGAATTTTTTCCAGTACTAGTGTCTATATCTACTGGGAAACACAATTTCTTTAAAAATTTTGTTGGAAAAATAAATTTCACAAGAAAAAAGGTAGGTAAATTTTGATCCATTTAAAAACAAATTTTCTAATCGTTTCGAAACATCTGATTTTATTGAACGTTCTTGTGCCAAAAATTATTTAAAAAATTCTCAAAACTTAATTTTCTTCCAAGGTTTTTCAGCAACTGAATATTTTTTTCAAGCATAACGCTGCTTGCTAATTTTAGAGGTGAAGATTTACCGCTTCAATATAGTAAAACGTACGAGAACGAGTTGGTAGTTCATAATACAAGTGTCTGTATCAGCGCGCACGAACCAATGATAGCAGGAATTCAATTAAAACGTCTTCGACAAAACGGTATTATTTTTACAAGACGTCGCGTCCGAAGCCGGGCCATATATTAGGTTTTCATTGAAACCGCTTAGTCAAGTTGACTTTTATGAACATCCTATATAAACGTAGGGTATCGGTAACCTCGGCATTTTATATCGTTTAAAATGCGTCATTTGTCACGTATACGTTATCGCACGTCGACATACGTCAACTACGAGTATTCGAAAATTTAAAAGGCGGCGATACGTGGTGCAAATCGAGTAAACGAAGTGACGCCAGTAAAAATGGTTCCGGAGTGTGTAGCATCGCATCGTCGATAAAGTACATAAGTGTAAGATGTAAAATTGGCAGGCATATATTTATTCTATCGCTGTAGAAATATACTTTTTTCGTAATACTTCCTTCCTATGACGGTGAACTGTTACCTATTTATGCTATATCTGAAGGTGGTACCTATACATAAGCGAGATGAATTTTTTCCGCCTTGTTCGATTTCTTTTAAAAAAATGAAAAACAATAATCCAGTTTTTCTATCACTTACTAGACTATTACCTACACAATACACACATGTGGTACGTAGGTAAGTACAAGAGATGACGAGTTTCTGACTGCGGAAACGGTCGACTTTTGAAGAAGTAGGTAAAAGAGAGAGAGAAAGGGAGAGGAAAAAAAGGAGAAAAAAGTTTACCCAATTTCAACTCGACTTAACTTACACAGTGATTCAATAAAGATATATCCTATGGTTAAAGCCCTTGGGCATTCAAATACTTATGGTCGAATGCTTGAAAGAATCCGTTTTCCATTCGAATCCTCTTCGAATGTGAAAACATTTCCGCCATTTGCCAATCTCTCACCTTTAAACTAGAGTCAAAAATTCACCCTCGATGGGTCTGGACGACGATCGAAACAAGGTGTTATGCTCTAAAACTCTGTCTATAATGCTTCGGTCTACGTATACTTTCCATCAATGGTGGCTTTTTTCACCGCTCATTCGAATCGAACTAAAGCGACACTTTTGGATGTCGCTGTCAGTGATTGATAAAATAATCACCATATTTGCTCTCGCTTCGTCGATTCTGTAAGACGATTTACTACTCTCGGGACACGCGACGCAACGGTCAGTTGAATTCACTTCGTCTTTAATTTAATTTCGAGAAGGAGAAGAAAAAAAATACAACTTGATACAACGTTATCTCGTCGAATGAGAAATTAATTTTCAATTTGAATCGCTTCTTTTATTATTCCAGCTCGTAAATTGAATCGAGAGTTGCTTTTTGTTTTGGAAAATTATCGACGTACGGCGTTCGAACGAAAATGTAATTATGTGTTGTAAAATTTTCAACGTCTGCTGCAATGATAAACTCGTATTCGACTATTCAGTTTGTTGTTTCAACCAACTTCGACCGTGTTCTAAGTAGTCCTTCTCGTTAGTATACGTAGATTGGAAAAGTCTACAACAAAAGTGTGTAAGTTTTGTAAATTCAACGCGTACGCCGAAATTAATCCTTCCTCTTCGTTATTCTTTTCATTGAGAGAATCCGGGCAGAGAACAAAACAAAAGTTTCGTACTGGTACATTGCCACGATGGCTTTACGAGTCGCGTCCATTTGTTAAATGATTGTTAAGCGTTTATTTCTCGCACATTTTTCTAATTCACAATTCGGAAAAAAGAAAGTCCTAATCGTAGATTTTCTCTCGAATAAGATAAATTGGTCCAGTGCTTTCGTTGACGTCCGTGTTCGACACGTTTTATGGCTCGAGAGTTCCGCAGCCAGTACAGATTCGTCCTCGTTTTATTAATCAAACTCAACTGTCGAACAGTTCTGTTTATTTGATGTAATCAGATTTTTTTCGCTGTGCCAGGCGATAAAGATGCCATTTTTTGTTATTTGCGAGTTAATATTATTGCAAATTACGGTCCATTTAAAATATTACGAATGTATCTTAATTTAAAAGCTTGCTGTGTTTTGCGAAAAGAAAAATGCAACGTAAGGGAAACGCGTCGAAAACGTTGCAAGAAAAATGGCGATAATGGCTCGATTGTGTAATGGCGATAACGTCCGAATTTTTGAACGTTATTCTACTCAATGATGTATCGGCAACCCTTTTATTAATGACTTCTTTTTCACCATCGTTGATCATTTTTAACCACACGTGTAAGTATCAATCATGGCGCAATGTGCCAAAAATCATTCGTGCAGTTATTAGGTATAAATTTCGAAGAAAATGATGGTGCGACGAAAAAAGCCTATAGACTGGCATAGTGGCATGTTATTTTTTCAAACTCGTAGGAAAAAATTTCAAATTTTTCCAGAAAACGTGATTCTTTTATCCGAAGTACCAAAAATTGCAAATAAAAAAAGTGATCACAAATTTAGGTTCAGGAGCTCAAACTACTCCGATTTAGACCCTTCAATCGAGGTTTTCGCTGACAGCTGAAAAAATGATTTTTTTAGGGAAAACCCCTATTCGAAAAACTGGGAAGAATGTCGAAAAATATTTCCTCAATTTCGGGCGAAAAATTCGAAATGACCCCCTCCCACTTTTTTGCTAGACGCTTGGTTTCGCTAGAAAATAGCAAGTTTCCAACCAAGCCATCACATTTTGCTGGTTCTTATGAGGAGTTTTCCACCATTCCACCCCATCTTCTGTACATTAGTGCTACTACGTAGGGAAAAAAAAACACAAAAATTTCCATTCTTCTGTTAGGTAAAAAATTTTGATGTGCGCAAAAGCTGAAAATCTTAGAAATTTTCAAACATTTTTATTTCACGGACAAACAACGCGTGTTGGGAAAAAATTTAATAAGACTAAAATTGTAGAAAATGTAATTTCCTTTCTTCGTTTAAGCTATCAAATTTTTTCTAGGATGAATATTTTGTCCTTCATGCGCAAAAAACATTTTTCTGTTATACTATTTTATGAGTTGAAATTTTCGAAAAAAATCCTTCCACAAAGTCATCTGCATTTTAACAACCACTAATTAGTTTAAAAAAAAAAAAAACATCGCGAAGCAGGACCTGATAGGTGAGCTATTTGAAAAGGAAGCGTTGTGTTACGTTCAAGTCAGCGCTTTAATGGCCCGTAACGTAAAGGTATCATCCGGCATACCGATGGTTTGTCAACTGTGTTCGGCGAGGGTGCTTTGGGAAAATGAGTAGATATACGTAAATGTAGGTATGATTTATTATTGAAGCGATCGTTTTTAAAACTACGCTTATGAAATATTTTCCCTTCATCAATATCGTATAAAATTGGCCTCGTATAGAGATAGGCGTCAAAGGCATCTCTAATTCGCGACACGCATCGCTGAGTATTTACTCACTACCATATTATACGTTTATAGCGAAACACATTTTTAAGGTAATGTCCATCCAGGCGGACAGCAATTCTTATTATACAAATGCGCAGGTGGAGCGTCCGAAGAATAACCAGAAGTACTCGGTTTAGAACCACTGCCATCTGGTTGAGAACCATTGCCACCTGGTTGAGAACCACTGCCACCTGGTTGAGAACCACTGTCACCTGGTTGAGAACCACTGTCGCATGTTTGATGAACACTGCCACCTGATTGAGAACTACTGCCGCTCGGTTGAGAATCTCTATGCCCTCGGAATTGAGGTCCAAGCTCCCATCGAGCGAAGGGATATCTCGAAAGTGGGTCCTGAGGTAGGTCCTCATGTAAGTTTGAAGGCTCCCTCTGAGGTGTGTTCGGAGCTGACCTCGAAGGTTGCCTTTGAGGTATGATCGGAACTGACCCCGCAGATGTGTTCGGAAGTGATCTCGAAGGATGCCTTAGCATTCCGTTGTCGAAAAGCAACCGTCTCCCTCTCGGTCCCGGTCCTGGTCTGCGAAGAGGCGATAGTGAAAATTCAGGTGGCTGATTAGAATCTCTTTCAGGCGTCGAGTTGGCTGGAATTTCCATACCTTGGTTATGATTCTGCGGCGTTGGTGGTTGTTGTTGTTGTTGTTGTTGAGGTTCTTGAGGTTCTTGTTGTTGTTGAGGTTGTGGTTGTTGTTGTGGTTGATGTTGTTGCAGTTGTTGTTGGTGGTGGTGGTGGTGCGGTTGTGGTAGTTGTTGCGGTTGATGTTGTTGCAGTTGTTGTTGGTGGTAGTGGTGGTGGTGTTGGTGCGGTTGTAGTTGTTGTTGTTGTCTTTGTAGTTGTTGTAGTTGTTGTAGTGGTTGTAGTGGTTGTGGTGGTTGTATTGGTTGTGGTGGTTGTAGTAGTTGTGGTGGTTGTTGTGGTTGTTGGTGTCTTTGTGGTTGTTGTGATGGTTGTAACGGTTGTTGTGGTGGTTGTTGTTGTTGCGGTCTATCACGAGGAATATGCTGCATGGCGGGTACCCTCGGTAAACCGTTATCGTCGATTAATATATTGGGCCAACAACGAGGTAAAGATCGATGTCTCGGTTGGTACGGAATTCTAGAGCTAGAGATTGGCGGCTGTGGAAAATCTGCCGAATAATGGTAACACGAGTAGGGAGTAGACGTGGAGCAGAAAGCCGAAAGCGGATTGTAGTCGGTTATATGTTCTTGGCAGACAGTCTGTATGCATCGGTCTGTCTCTTGAATGCAACATGGCAACTGTGATGGTGATACATGGTCCGAAACGCTTCTCGTTGTCAGTTCATTCTTGTATAAAGGTTGCGATTGCGCAGAGTTAATTTGTGCCTGCCCGTAAGTCATATCTTCGTGACGTGGTTGAAAAAGAGGTGGGCGACTTTGCGACGTGAACGTTCGTCTCTCGGGCATCGTAAAATCTCGCGATATACCGTTAAAACTGGATCTTCTCAGTGTCGGTACATTCTCGTATAAAGGTTGCGTTTGCGCAGAGTTAATTTGTGCCTGCCTGTAAGTCATATCTCCGTGACGTGGTTGAAAAAGAGGTAGGCGACTTTGCGACGTAGACGTTCGTCTCTCGGGGATCGTAAAATCTTGCGAGGTACAGTTAAAACTGGATCTTCTCCGCATTGGTACGCTGTCGCCATCGGTCCTCGTTGCGTAAAGGTTGTTACCAACCGCATCTTGCGAATGTTCCGCACATGAGCCGAATTTTATGGCCGAGTTTTTAATTTCGCCATCTTTGACACTATTGTCATTCTGCTTCACGGTCTTCGGTGTGGCGAACAGTTGCAAAATGCGGCCTAGATTCGGCGTACATTGCTGGACAGCGGCAGCAGGTTCGAATTGAGGCAAAAGTGTGCTTTCCGGATCGTTGCTGAACGGCGGCGATAGGTCTCCTTTTTTTATCATCTGGTGTAAGAGCAGCAGATGAGTCCGCATCGAGTATACATTCAGCTTAGTTATTTTACAAACCCATTTGTTGATTGTATTCAAACTTTTCGCATCAAAATTTAGCAAATACGGCTCGACAGTTTCGATAAAAAACGTCAGCATTGCCTCTTTAGCCACGGTCTCGGCGTTACCCATATCGACACTATGTTGTACATATAATGAGGTCCTCAGCCGAATGATTCGCCTTCGCTCCTTTTTCACGTGCTTAGTAATTTGAAGATTGATGCGAATAAACTTCTCGTCGCCTTGTTTACTTCGTCGTATCACGATAAACGCACGCAACTCGAGCGCAGCCAGTCGCATCGCATGTCGTTGCCGAAGCCTGTTTAGCCTTTTCGATTTGGTTTATTAAAAAAAATACCCGAATTCGCCATTTCATTCGATATTTTATCAGCGAAATAACTACACTCGTAAGCTGAACAATTTAGTTTCGCCGTCGTTAAGTTCGATCAATTTTCCAATAATTTCAATCTCCTGTTGTTGTTTTTTTTTTCAAAATGATACAGTAATCGACTCGAATTCGTTTTCACCATTGCACTTTAATTAGTACCGTTCATTTTTCAAAATCTTTAGCCAATTAAACATTTCATTATCCTAGAATGTGGATTAATTGAGTAAAAGCTCGGGCTGTTTTTTAAATGAAAAAGAACTGGCGAGACGGTGGCATGGCATAGCAACGCCAGCAGGAAACTGGGAAGTTTTAAACCATCGCCAGCCATCGCAACTTAATGCGAGCGAAGAAAAGTTTTCACAGAGACGAATACTTTTTACTAGCCGCGTTTTTCTCACTTTATGAACCCAAGATGTCTTCTGCATATACGTCAAAAAGTTCCACCGGCCTGGAACACGTTTGCTTATTTTGAGCTAGTTTATGTTTATTAATATTAGCTAAACGACGCGATTACATATGATATATTACCGCTATTAATTCATAAAACGCATTACTCTACTTAATTAAAACTCAGCTCTGGTGCGGGTGCCGGTGCCGGTGGTGGTTCGCTGTGTCATATACCGAGGCATATTCCTGAGCTGGGCGAACAAACAATTTTATATATTTAACATGGAAAATTTGCTTCATCTAATTTATTCGCTGGTTTGCTTTTATGGCTGCTCTTGCATCACTTTCCACCTGATGTGAGAATAACACGTTTTCGAATAGACGTGGTCTTTACACGTATCGTATGCTATTAATGAAAAGCATTTAGGTAATTGATACGGTTTCCGGATGCTTACCAGATTTTAATTGGAAAATTTTCAAGTTGTTGCTTCGTTGAAATTTTTGACACCAAATGAAAAATTTTTTCAACAGGCCTGTCGAGCATTACGAGAGGATCCCACAATCAAAATTTAAACTCCTGAAGTAAACTTGTGGGGGACTGATTTTTCAAATTTTGAACCCCTTTAGCTCCCTCCAAGTAGATTTGAGAAGCTTAGATATTGGTTGTGGGGTTTTTTCAAGATGTCCAACAAACTTGTTAAAAAATTTTCTTATTTTTTTCTATTCGACGTTTTTGCATTTTTTATATTTTTAGGTGAAAAATGGGCGATGTTTTGAAATTCAATTCCCGGCAGTTCCTCCCTAAGTTCACTTCAGGAGCTCAAATTTTGGCTGTGGAAGTGGAGTTTGTTGAACAAGCTTTTGAGATTTTAAAAATTGAAAACTATCAACCTTTCGACCCTCTCAACGTAGCCTTACGTTGTATACCTACGTTTAGCTCTCCTTTCGCAACACTAATCAAGATAATTTTGGGCTCGGTGCGTTTGTGTGTGTATCTTTTTGTGTACCGCTCTAATTCGTAGCTTTCGATGTCGTATAATTTTTTTTTTGTTTTGTTTCATTTATATTTCCATTTTAATATTCCGAGTCGGTTGATTTTTATCATCATTTTTCTTTTCTCTCTTGGATGAATTTTTATTTCCGGAATGTCGCTCGTAGTTTTTATTTTCACTTTACCTATTAGGTATTTAGTGTTGGCTCTTGAGCTGTTGTTATTTTCATTTTCTCCATTGTTTAAACGTTTTGGTTTGGGTAGAGCAAAAAAAAAAAACAAAAAACAAAAAAAAAACTGGAAACTTTTCTCGCTCCAAATTAGAAGAATTTTTTATCCGGCAAGTAAAGGTTTTCTTTTGTAATAAAATTCAAGAATTCGCTTTCTACGAGTATTTTTTTAATTAAGGGATCTGATCGTACATTTTTGTATAAATAAAGCATTCGCCGCGTATTCAAAATACTAAAATTAAATAACGTTTATGTGCGGCGAAAGAAGGGAATGTTTTTCATCACTGTCGGTACCACGTCGACGAAAAAATTAAAGAAATTTGTCGCCGTCACGCGGCGGTGAAAAAGAAGAGATAAATGGCGAGAATATTTTATCGATTTGCGAATAATTTATGCCGTTAAGAAGTGTTATCTGCAGCACGTATAGTTCGATTATTCCCCTCGTCGCGTCGGCTTTATCGCTCGCGATCCTTGCTCGAATTATGGCTAAACGACGGTGCGGTGTGGCTGTTGTCAAAATTGGCAAAAATTCAATGAAAGGTTAGCTTTAGTCAGAGACCCGATTTCAATTGTTTCGTTCATTCGGAAAATGTTCCAATTTTTTAATATTTTCGTTTTGAATAATCGTACAATGGTGTGTTAACGAAGTGTACCTTACCTACCTACGTAACTGAGGATGGTTTTTTTTTTACCGAGAGCCCTGTTCTAATGGGCTGTAGATTTTTTTCACCCATTTTGGTATAGTCGTATCCGCAAACAGCCTGGGTATTCAGATTTGAGATTGGCTTGACGTATACATTTGCTCGATTTGATGAAACGAATCGTTGATGAGATTTCTCGCAGAATGTTACACGTTTGCCACGTACCTTTTTCTTCTCCCATACCCCTTTGACCACTCAAATATAGTACAAACCTATGGAAACACTTTTAATTAAAAAGTATTTACGGGTCTGTTGACGAAAACTTGTCCAAAAATACTCTAGCTAGGTAAACAACTCGTAAAAAAACGCGACAATTGACGTAGGTAGGTACCTACCTAGATACTACGTAATATAAAGTACCTAAAAATCTCGTTTAGACCAAACAGCAACGCAAATTGTTTGAACAGAGCCGGACGAAAATCACGTACGTGTATAAAATTATCATGTATAATTTAGCGTTTTTAACAACAACGTACCGATTGCTTTTTCTCCCATTTTTCGTGTTTGTGAAATTTTTTTTTTTTATTGTCAACGAAAATTTTTGTTTATCACGAATTACTGAAATGGAAGTAATCCGCACGTATCGCCGAATGGCCAACTCTTAGGTTTTTCTTTTATTACGTGACGCGAATAGAAAGCTTGACAAAAAAGATACTGATAAAAATTATTGTCCTGGGGCGCTTCCGACAATAGAATTTCATCCTTTGGCCATTTTTCTACGACGCGACGCGAAGCTGGCTCGCGATAAATTCTGTTTACCTTAATGGGATGCATAAAAATTGGACTCGATTACCCGAATACTTGCGAGGTTTTCTAGTGCTTTGTACGCCAGGCTGCAGGTATTGATGAGAGTTGTACTACGTAGGATAATATACGTATACGTAATGAAGTATAAAGTACATATAATTGTGATGGATTTCTCATTTCATTGTTTACATGTAATGTGATCTTGCCCACACGCTGTTATCAAGTTTTGTTTTGTTTTTTCTCATTTTGGACAAGAAATAATCGTCGTAAAATATGAAAAAAATGACAGGATTAGGAGGTTTTTATCCTTTTCAGTTTTCATTTCTACCCAAATGCAGTAAACCCGTAGCAGTTTCTGGTGGAAAATTTTCTTTTTGTGGATAAGAATTTATACTTCGGTACGAGGAAAAAAGTCGCATAAAAGGAAGACTTTTGTCACATTTTATGAACTCGATTTCAACAGTAAACTGTGTACAGCTCGTCGTAGTGTGGGTATTGGGTAACGTAACGTATCCGGTGTTATGTAAAAAAATGCTGCGATGACATGGTGCCTGGTATCAATGTACTGTTGGGTATTGGACGGTGATGGTGGTTTTTCGTGATTTTCGAAACGTCAGTTGGAGCTGTTGGAAAGTTGTACTCTGAGTTTTGAATTTAGATGTTCAGTTTTCCATTTTGAAAAAGTAGAATGTCTCAATTTTTAACATCAATTTCTGTTTTGAAAAATTTGAACGATAAGTTTTAAATTTATATGCTTTTTTTATTGAAAAATTTCAATAATTATTCGCGGATCTTCGAAGAGGAGAAATGAGACCCCCCTCCCTGCTCCTAAAACTACGAAATATACGCATGCACTGTGCACAGTGCACACCAATAAAACATTTTTCATCATTTTTGTCCTATCTATGCTGCTCATTTTTCTCGAATTTTTGTCCGAATCATTCCCAAAAGTGCTTTAAATTTTTTTTCGAAATACTAAAATTCACGTCATGTCTACCTTCCCCTCGCCTCCCTTCCCCTCCCTTGAACATGGAACTCTGAATCCACAGCCAAAAAATTTTTAATTCTTTGATTTCTTGACACTTTTCCCTCAATTCATATATTTGAAGATTTTTTTAGTTTTTTCAAATTTTTTTATTCACAAGTTTTTCAACCTTTCATGGCTTTTAAAAATTTTTCTTATTTTGCTTTCTGTTTGATATTTCAATTTTTTATTAACATTGTTGTATTTCATTTCAAAATTTCATCATGATTTTTAATTAAAAATTTCAGACTTCTACAAAAATTTCTGATTTTTTGTTTGTCTTTTTCAATTGTTCAATTTTTCATGTTCTCAATTAACTTCAAGTTTTTTCGTTGATCATTTTAATTTGTTGTTATATTTTGATTTTTTTTTCATAATTTTAACATTTTCAGCAAAAAAAAACTTTTCGTTTTTCCATTTTTTCATGTTCCAAATTTTTTCAAAATTGATTGATTCTTCCGGAATTTTTTCTAAATTTTTTGATGATTTTTTTTCGATATTTTCACTGTTCAGATTTCTTAATGGTTTTTAATTTTCAATTTTTCCACATTTCTTTCAAATTGTTACCATTATTTTGAGATGATACTTTCATCTAAAAATTTCAATTTTTCCAGTCATAGGTGTACCCATTTCAGCTGGTTCCTTGTATTTTATCTTATATTTAAATGGATTACGATGTCTTTTCATTGGAAACATTTCTTGGTTTGCAAATTTTAAATTGAAAATTTTACGAAATGAGTTTTTTTAAAAATTGCGTAAAAAAATTTATCAATTTCCCGTGAGAAAAGTGAAAAAAGTAGTAAAGCACGAAAGGCTGTCGTTTGGTAGACATGAGGGAGTCATTTGAGCTATACGCTCTGATTGAACTAAAGAACCAGAGGAGGGGAGGGGGTTGTAAAATTTTTTCATTCACTACAATGGCCTTGAGTCAGGCTGTGAACGTATCACATGTCCCCAGGTAATAATTTTTGTGCCAGCGTTTTTTGAAGACATTTTCTAGATCGTCTTACGCTATTCAATTTTTTTTTCAAATTTTTATCATGCGCGGTGGGGAGTGATAAGAACTGATTTTTTTTCCTCCTTTAGACAGCAGTTTTGAAAGAAATTATCCCTAATTTGTTCATTTTTCACGATTTTGATTTTCTAAAAATAACTTCGACCTGAAAGTTGGATTTTTCGCCCAAAAAAAACTGAATTCAATCAATTTTTTGCAAAATTATCGTCTAAAGGGTTTAAATTGGGGTAGTTACCGAGACAGCTCGAATGGCATGAAAGTTCTGTCGAAATTTCCGCAGAGTCCAAAATCACTCCCTACTTCGCTCGAGCCTTTTCATGTTTTTTTTTTCATTTAAAGCAAATTTCAAAAAATTCAATCTAAATTATTTTTTGATTCGGTGACATATTCTTGGTTCATTTTTCTCGCTTGAATACCCCAAATGAGTATTTCTATGACTGAATAAAATCTCCTTTTACGTTTTTGTTCGATTCATTCATAACTTCTCGCGGTTACCCGTACCTCCTTACGCGCTGGTACCTACAATACTGATAAAATAGGTTGAATCGACGATACGAAAATATCATCAAAGTTGTTGGGTACATTTTGAGGTGAACCTTTCACGAGGAAAGATGCTTTCATATGTGCGTAAGATAACAAATAATTCATAAAGAAACCCTTATATACGCGTATAATAAATCAATACCGAATACATACATTTTCCGCTTACGAACATGGAAAAAGCTCGCGTTTGAACGGGTTACGGGAAATTGAAAGTCTCTTTCGAGATTTCGCCGTCAATGTTGCCTCGAATTCGAAAATTTTGATAAACGGTGTATTTTTATGTAGCGCAGCAGTAGAAAAAAAATCATACCATAGTGACGAAGCATTCTACTGTAGTAACTTTTAATATTAAACATTTCTTTTGCCTTTTTTTTTCACACACACATATGGAATGGATGTTTTTGAAAAAAAAAAATCTCGAGAAGGAATTTTTCTTTTACATGGTAATAGACCAACTTCCAACTTGCAATAAGATTGCATGAATTTACACAGGGCTTATGGATAAAAAGAAAACTGGCGCCTGGAAAGTTGAATATGGAAAAAAACCTTTTAAACATTTTTTTTCCAACCCGAGTCGTATTCGCATACACTCGTTTGTATGAATAGAAAGAAAGCAGCAGTAACGAATTAAAACTTTGAATAAAGATTGTTAAAATGTGTTCGCGAGTGACTGCTTTTGACAGCAAAATAAACAAATTCAGCAGGTAGCATACGAATCGAGTTACGGGTTAGAAGAAACTTTCCTGGTCAACGACTGCCACTTGGCCTTAATTTTTTGTCCAAGTGGCAAAGTTTTCGGCTACGATAAACGGAGGTTATTGAAACTAACGAGATTATAGGGAGTAGATAGAGATACTCATTTTGTTTTATCCGTAACGATAATCTTCGGGTGATTACGCGTCGTAAATATCGACCAATAGTCTGGTAGAATTATGCCCTGACCTCAAACTAATAGTTACAAAACGTTTTTTTGATTTATCATGTAGAAGAGGGTCTACTCTATCACATATCCAAAAGTCTCC
>FIZT01030941.1:0-13057 GCA_900065295.1 Paracoccus marginatus
GGTGAGGTTAGGTTAGGTTTGGTTGCGAATAACGTTGTTTTGATTACGAGCCGAAAGCGATTCAGCTCGTAATTAATTGTTGGAATGAGCCGAAGGCGAGTGGAAACAAGAACGCAGAACAAGCCGAAGGCGAGTGATGCTTAGCCTGCTAAAAATATAATCTCATTGTAGGTCATTTTTCGCGTAGGTCAAATTTCGTGCATCATTTTCTTTTGTAGGTTGTTTTTCGTGTAGGCCGAATTTTGAAATTTTTTTGAAAGACTGAAATTGTAGGTTAGTTTTCGTGTAGGTTGTTTTTCGCTGGTAGGTTGTTCTTCGTGTAGGTCGTTTTTCGTGTAGGACATTCTTCATAGAGCCTTAAATTCGAACAAAATGAAATTATTCCCGTCCGTTCATTACGTACCTACGTATCTACCTACTTTAATAGAGAGAAGTCAAAAAAATGTGACAAATTAATGGTTCTAAATAACAGTAAGAAAGAAGTTGTTTTCAGCGACGTTTGATAAGAAGTTGAAAGAAGTGATAAGAAGTAACAAAATACCTCAAAATATGGAACTATTAATCTTTTCAATTCGAATATAGGTATTAAGGTTAACTGTCCGTTATTATGAAGTTATATTTTTTCTTAGAACGAAGAGTTAATTTTAAAAAGTTATGAACCAAAAAGCCGGAAAGTTACTCAGAGGTAGGTTTGGACAAGAATTTCTCCGTCTGAATGTGATTCTTATTTTTCAATAAAATGAACAGAACCTACTACATACTTATGTAAGACTAAAAAATAAGTAGATGAAAAATAATTTTATAAAATTTCATTAGTGAAGTGTGGATGAAGTAAAAAAACTACCTATGTACGTAGGCAGGAAATACCTATTTTCTATTTTAACCATCTGTTATTTATGTAGGTTGCGTTGCAATTTTATTACTAAGAGAAACGATCTGCCAGGGTAATAAATTTAATTGTAAAGTTTTTGTGGAAAATGATATTTTACAAGCAAACTGCAATGGTATTTCCAAACTCAATGGTGTTCCTCAAGATATTGATACCAAAATTAAGGTAAAAAAGATCATTTCATTAAATACCTACCTCAAGTACCTACTATAGAATTTGTCAAATGAAAGTTCGCAATGATTTGAATAATTGAATAAAGCTATACCGTATATATGCGTATACCTGCGTACGTAAATAAATTATAATTTTTACAGAAATTAGATTTATCGGATAACACGCTGAGTAATATATCTGAAACTCAATTTAATCGTTATCCAGATTTGGAAATTCTCACAATGCTTAATGTAAACGCATCGTTCAACAAGAGTTACTACTATTTATTTCGTCCTCTGAAAAAATTACGCACTCTTCACTTGGATTATGGCACTTGGAATTGGATTTCGCCCACAGTGGGAGATATGGTGTTTTACTGGCCTCCAAGTTTGAAAAATTTGACGGTTAGATTTAGTTCGGTTTGGTTTCTGGATTTATCGAATTTAAAGCAGCTGGAGTATCTAGATGCGAGGGAAAATGAACTGCAAATGTTTCCTATTTTTCATAAACTCGCACCCTTGAAGCATCTAAATTTAAGTTTGACTCATTTAGCAAGAATGAGAGCTGAAAATTTGGCGCCATTGTGTCTTCTTAAACAAGTGCATGTAGTATTAGTATCTACGCAAAACGTTCATCCTGCTATTTTATATCCTGAAAAGTATTGCGAATGTCAACGATTACACGCTTGGGCTAATCAAACTGGAATCAAGGGTATTCTACCAAAATGTAGTAGTTCTCGGGGTAAATATCCACCTTAAGTAGGTAGATGAAATTTCATTGGCAAAATTTTATTGCAGACGTTTGTTTTGTTTCTTTTTTCGAAGGTGAAACTTGTGACATGAGTTTTTCTGAAGATATGTTATCAATTCGTAAAGCATGTTTATCGAGAAAAAGCAAGTCGTACTTGTTCATAATCCTGATTGTAGTTTTTATAGTAGCTATTATTGCTGGTGCTGGTGCGGGTGGATATTACTATTGGATGAAAGTAAGCCCATTTCAAATTATCATTTCGAAGTCATTTCTCATGTACCTATTATTGCAACGCGATGCCTAATTTTTCACTTGTGTTTTAGAAGAAATCCAAAACTAGTGATTCTAGTTCTGTCGATTAATTTGTAAACTTATCAATAAGTAAGCAGACCATCGGAAGTTCAAGAAAAGAACTACAGAATTTTCAAAATCGTAACTTCTGGTAAATTCACTCTCTTAAATCAATTATGGGAGTCGAATGCCAATCACTTACGATGTAATAATCTCATAGAAGAGACATGACATTTGTACCTACGCAATAATTGCTTAGTTCCATTTTCTGTGCCTACATTATTTCTTCATTTTGTACCTACCTATCGAATTATAAAACGAGAAAATTTTTATGAAATACGATTGGTTAATGAAATGATATCAATGTTGTTTTTTTTTACACTCATATTGTTGGCCACTGCTGGTTTATTTGTTCCTGTTCAATAAATTTATTCAAGTGAAAGAAATTTCAATTCCCAGCCAGCAAATAATCCTTGAATCGAAGTGAATGAATTTGCGCTTCATGAGAATTTATCGATACCTTTGAAATGTCAACATAATTTTGAAGAAGACTAGGTGTAAACGCAGCTCAGCTGAAAGGCCGATAACTGATTGATAAAAAAAAAATCGAACAGGTGTATGTTGAATAATGTTGAAAAAGGAAATAATTTAGAACCTCAAGTCTACTGCTGTTAGGTCCTGAAACTGGTGATATGCAAATTCTAATAGTTGGATTTTTTAATTACCTAATAATTTTTTCGGTATTCAAATCTGTCATCAAGTTTCAATGTAATCCAGGTAAATTACACGCCTTGTATCTAAACTACAGATATAAGTATATCTTATTTGGGTAATTTTTTAGCTCATTGCTTTTTAGTTGGTTATGCTTGTATTTTGCTATTGAAGGCAATATTACCAGTAGAATGTGCGCCTAGCTGTGACATTACTTCGAATTCAAAAAAGGTTCAAATTGTGAACTGTAGTTCAAGAGAACTTCTAGAAATTCCTCAAGATTTAAGCCCTGAAACTTCGGTAAGTTTTCTTGTCCTATCATTTTTTTTTAAAAATTGTTAATGCCGAGGTACTGTGTGTTTTAAAATTTTAATACAGTTTTTTCACTTCAGATATTGGATTTGTCTAGTAATAAATTCAGTTCGTTGAGAGAAAATTCATTTAAAAGATACTCTGCGTTAACCGTGTTACTACTTAAAAACGTATCAGTAGACTTGGAAAAAGTGGACCTCTATTTATTTCGACCATTGAAGAATTTGGATGTGATAAATCTACATGGATCCTCATTTTCGAGTAAAGCGTATTTTTACTGGCCCACAACGCTCAGAATTATTAATATCGTCGACCTTAAGCTAGATGATATCGATCTTTCGCAACTGAAAAATTTAGAAATATTGTACGCGAAAAATAATAAATTGACGGAATTTCCAATTGTACACGAGCTCGTAAATAACCTAACGTATGTTGATCTCGATGGAAACCCTCTGGAAAGTTTGAGTCCAGAAAGATTAGCACCTCTTTGTGGACTTCGAACTTTGCACTTACAAATCGATGAACAATCGAGGTTTCTTCAAAGTTTCGCAAGATACTGCTTATGCAAACGTACCAACTTATGGGCTACTAATTTCAAAATAGCTGGACACAAACTGGCGTGTGATGTACCACGTAAGAGTTACTTTTTTTATTATTGGTACCATAATTTTTGAATGATTAATTGGGCGAATATTTTTTAAAATTATTTTTATTAAAAGGATGTTTACGATTGTTTTTTATTTTCAGCTTACGGTGATCAGTGCGATGATACGTTTTCGGATGACACTTTATCGATGTACAATGAATGCGTGGAACGAAATAAAAAAAGCAAAGTTTTAATAATTGTTCTGGTACTCGCAGTATTGGTAATATTGGTGCTCGGCGGTTCTGCAGCAGGATATTATTATTACGTTACTAAGATTAAACCAGACTCAAAAAAAGACTCAGGTATAAATTTAGTTCATTTCTTTGATACCTACCTATATATTTGAGCTATACGTGACTTGATGTTTTTTATGAAGAAAACAACTTATGTGATACATTTCAGGTGAACCAAAGCAAGAAGATGACTTTATTGGTAAACATGGGAGTTCAAAAGAGGAACCGGCAGAAGTGGATCTTGATGAAAATGCACAGAATGAGTCGAACTAAAATTGCTTTGTAGGTTATTTATACGATTACCTATCGGCATTTCTATGCGTGTGTCAAACTGATCGATGCAAAAAATAATACCTACGAATTTTCGTTTTTTATATATTGTTAACGTAGCAATTCAGTATTATATTGCAGAATACAGGGTTTAAAAATTCAGCTACAAGGCTTTTTAAAACTGTTTTAGATAGTATATTTATTTTTCAGCATTAGATGAGTAACTTCAGTACCTCTTATAAGTAATGATTTACCATTAAGATCATTTTTGAATTTTTTTGTTATTTGAAAAAAACAATACGGTAGGGAAGTAATTTAGCAACCACTTATTTTTACCTATCTACATGGTCGAAGTTGAAAACAAAACTAATAAATAAATTAATGTGAATTTAGAAAAGTTTGTTTATAGCTGAAAATGTTACCAAAGAAAATAACTTCTTTTTTAGGTCTGTCATTAAATTTACTATATGCATACCTGTGTATACCATATCATTTACTTGTGCATTAAAATTTGTTATTTTTCACAGGTCATCTAGTTTTTCTGTTCTTTTTACCTCATCGCGTTATTACTCATCGTTTTTGTTCGCTAACTTACATACGTGGAGTATACACAGCGAATTGTGCTTATAGAGGTCGAGTAATTATTCCTCAGGATTTGGATCCCGCTATTGAAGTAGGTACTATTCATAAGTAACGAAAATAGGGATCGTTAAAATGTTTCTAAATTACGTTTCAGCATGTTTCTTTACACTTGATTCATTTTAGGTTTTGATTCTATCGCATAACAATCTCGCTCGTATAGATGAAGATTCATTTTCAAATCACGAAAACCTGGTTGAACTGTACCTGAATGACAATCATTTGTTGAATAATTCTTTTCATAGAAATGCTCTGTTACCTTTGAACAATTTGAAAATATTGGACATCAGTTATCTAAGACACAACGCACCCCTTAATATAAACTGGCCTTCATCAATTGAAAAATTAACCATTAATAAAAACCGTAAACAGGTCAAACTCGACCTTTCGAAAATTTCCAAACTAGAAGTTCTAAACGCGATTGATTGTTCATTGTCTTTTTTTCCATCATTTAACAAATCGGCCAAAATAGAAGTGATAGATTTATCAAAAAATCCACTGAATAATTTCATCGTCAAAGATTTATCGTCGCTGTGCCAACTTCAAAATTTATATGTGAGGTGGACTGGAGAAAGCACTTTGAATGGCTCGGAAAAGTGGTGCGATTGTTTAAAGATAGAAACTTGGTTGCACCAAAAGAGCATAAAAGCGACCGAACTGAACTGCACAATCCCAGGTAGGAATAGGCGCTGATCTTTGAACTTTTGAAACTTTTTTGTGATGCTTTAAAAATTTTGTAACTTTTTTTTTAAATTTTAGATAACGCAAAAAATTCATCTTGTGATTTTTCGTTCAAAGAAGAAACGGAGATTTATGAAGGATGTTTAAAAAACACGATTAAAGCGGGTCGGATTTTGGAGTTCGTGTTTTTTGGGATCATATCTATCTGTATTGTTTTTTACATTTGGTATTCGCGTAGGCATAGATAGTGAAAGCATTGTATAAAATTTTACTTATTTTTGTCAAATTAAGTTTCTTTCAAAGTTCAAATCACAGTTTTGAATGTAGGCCTAATGTAGGTATGTATAATCTTCTTGATCATTACTTAGTAGGCGTAGCCAGTAAATATTAATTTTGCATTTTTGCAGTCTCGCGTTCACAAATAATAGGCTATCAAAACAAAAAGTGTTGTAAAAAAATTTCATTGAAAAAATGGTGGAAAAAATTAACTCGATAACGAATTAGCCATAAAACCCTATGAAATTTGTTATCAGGTACTTAGTTAATTACAATCGAGATCGACACCTTACTTTTCTTTTTATTACTTCTTTTAAAAAATGTGATAGACTGGTTGTTGGTATAATTCTGAGATCATGAAAGATCTATTGATGAAATTCATAATAGGTACGTATCTGAACAGACGTGTTTTTAATGAACCATCACTTCAATTTGCAGAGAGGTGTGCTACTTTTTAAACTTATGAAATAGGTAACTAAAATTTTTCGTCGAATTGAGCATTTAAAACGTTCTGATGAAATGATTGGTTCACGTTCAGGTTTCACATTTAAAGTACTGATCTGGAGAGGAGCTTTTGCAAATAATAACAGTGTGTGCGATATCAGCACTGAAACCGGATATTTAATGGCCAACTGTTCAGGACGTCAATTAGTAGATGTTCCCCAAAATTTAGACTCCAATATTGAAGTAAGTGTCAGGTACATAATATGTAGATCGATATTGAATCATACCCACCTTTGTTCATTGTTAGTAAATAATTCGTATTGTAATATTTCAGTTTCTATTTTTGACGAATAATACATTTGCACGATTGAATGAAAGCTCATTCGCTAGGTATCCGAATTTGGTACTGTTATCACTTCAAAACACAACGTATCTCGATCGAACTGATCCGATAAATTATTACACCTTCCGTCCTCTGAAGAGATTAGAGTTACTTCTGTTCAATGAGATATCCACCCCTTTCAATTTTTCATTCCACTGGCCTCCTTCTCTGAGGCTGATATCCGTAAATCACAATAAATTTATCACGGACATGGATTTATCTGATTTGAATAAATTACAAGATGTACACGCTCTTACATACTCTCTTCGCGATTTTCCTAAATTCCATATTCTTTCACCTTTAACTTTCTTGGATTTGAGAGGAAATCCCATGGATAGTTTATCTGCTGAAGACCTAGCTCCTTTCTGCACGTTGAACGTCTTGTCCTTAGAATGGCCTCAAGATGCTGTGATCAATGGTTCCGAGAGATTTTGTCAGTGTCGGCGTTTAGAGAACTGGTTAACTCGATTTAAAATTGGTAAAAACGGACCATTAAATTGTACGCCTCCGAATGACGGTAAGTTTTTGTTGCATTAAATTAAATTATAGGTACATACCTACTTTTATAAAAAAAAAATGAAATGCAATGAATCTACATGACATGAGCTCAACAAACTACCTAATTCTTGACATAATTATTTCATTCATTGTTTCATCTCACACATTTTTATTCAATTTTCAGCCGACGCAGAAACGTGTAGCTTGGAATATTCCGAAGAGACGTTAAGTCAGCGAAGACGGTGTCTGAGTCGGATGGTAAAATCTTCGGTTTCGGTCTGGTTTTGGATAATTTCAGGTGTTGTACTGCTCTGTCCTCTAATTATAGTAACTTTTAGAGAAACAAGAGCTCATCAAAAATCGAGTCTCAGATCTACCACAAGTGAGAATCTTATTGAATAGGTACTTACCTAGACGATAGCGTACCTACGATTTTACACATTGACTTATAAAGCGTAATCAATTTATATATTTCGCAGCTACTCGTAAACCTGCAAAATTTCCCAACGTTGAATTAATGATTGATATGGACGAAGATTTTGTTGATGAAGATGAAGATGAAGATGGGTTTCATGATGTGGATTTATTCGGGCACAATGTGTCCGAAAAGGACAAAAAAACATCTTTACATGTAAAACCAGAAAAAAATGACCTCAAGTTGTACGAATTGCAAGAGAACAGCCGTGAAGTCGAAGAAGAGGGAGAAGAAGAAGAAAAAGGGGAAGAGGAAGAAGAAGATGACAACGAAGATTATGTTAGAAAAGATAGTAAATTTGAAATTGAAAAGTTCGAAGGTGAACAAAGATTTGAAACGGAGAAAAAAAATGTAACCCCATATCCTCAAAAGCTTTTTGAAAACATTGAAACAAAACCACCGTTGCGAGTGAAACCTCATGAAGATTTCGAAGATGAATTCGATATAGACCTGCTGAAATATGAGAAAAAAGAAAGAGAAAAAATGTTTCAGAAAAATATGAGAAAACCGTCGCATCAAATAAAAATACACAAAGAATTGGCGAATAAATTTTCTCCTCAGTCTCCAAGAAATGAGCAAATGATCGAACTGCGAAAAGAAAAAGTAAATTTTGATCTTGATGCGACGAAAATGTTGAAGGGTGAAGAAGAAAATTCGGCGTCTTTGAGAATTAGCAAAAATTTTGGTGAAGATAATTTCTCAAAAATATCCAAAAATTGTGAAAACAACGAATCTAAATTAAATGACTTAGAAACATCGACAAAAGATAAAGAAACAAGCTCAAAGGGGGTTGAACAGCAACCGTTGATAGACATCTTCAAAAATCAGCCATCGGGAAAAGATAGTGGTGGTTCTGGTGCTATGAAAATGTCTTCCCCCACATCTGTTGAAGTAATGGACAAAGGTTCGGCATCAAACCGCGAGAAATTACCATTGCGAGATTATAAAAAACGTCCTAGATTTGGAAATACCGTAATATCGGTGGAAGGTACGCCAAATGTGTACCATTTCTTGCAACTTGAAAATGAGGGCTTAAAAACCAGCGATAATACACAATCAGCTATAGTTACAGACTGGCATGAACTGATCAAAAATGCGCAACGCGATGGTGCAGAGGAAAATGAAATTTCAACTGATGATCTTTCGAAGGAAATATCAAAAGAATGAATATTGTAGCTTCTCAAGTTATGGTGAACGAATTTTTTCTACCCATATCTATAGGTAGACAGCTAGATACCTACAGATTATTGCGCTTTTTAAATTCAGGATTCATCAAACTCGTGCCTCAATAAGTCGGTAAAAGCACCCACAATGGCTAGTAAATACGACACTTGGAACTTGAAAATTTGTTTTAATGTACGTACGTAGGTATTTACTCGTTGGTATCTTACGTACTTACTATGTGTTCATGATGTAGGTAAAGTTTTTGTATTTTCAATTATTGAATAAATGAATATTTCATATTTTATTTTTTTCATCAAAATTGGATTAAGTATGTACCTACATATTAGTTATAAAAATAAAAAGTAAAGAAGTCTGCTCCACGTCCACTATACATATAGTACCAGAAGGCGCCTTTATTTATGCTTAAATACCTTGAAATCCCCCCCCCCCCTTCCTGATTAGTACGCGATAACGGACGAAAGTTGGTAAAATGTCGTCTATTTTGGAATTTTTTCATCTCAGTGGTGTAACATACTTGAAGTAAACAGTAATAGCAGTGTAACAACATGTAACTCCAGCAAAGTGAAGTGTAATCGCTGTGGATAAATACGAAGTGGAGATTCCTCGTACTTTATAGTGATAAGAACAAAATTAATGAAAGCCAAACTTGAATATTAAATAATTAGACGTAGCAAGAGAAAAGATCGAAAATTCTCTCGCATATTCGTATGATAACGAGACCGCTAACTGAAGAATGGTATTTTGCTACTCCAAAATGCCAAAATGTTTCACATCGATAGCAGCTGTTACAGGTATTTGTCCAATTTTTCACTATAGCTGGTACTTATTCTTATTGGAATATGAGTTGACTATTGTTAGACATCTTTAAGGTAGTGATTTGATTATATTTGTCGACAGGTTTTCTGTGTACTACGATAGTGTTGGAATCATCTGCTGGTGAACATAACTGTACAACATCAATTTACGACGTCTCGAATAAAATCAACTGTTCTTTTTTGGGATGGACCGAAGTTCCTCAAAGCCTGCCCAACGTTGTTAAGGTGATTATTATTAAATTCCATTTTTTTGTTTCCTATAACTTCGTTGTGGAAGATGAAAAGAAAACTTATATGTGTACTTAATCTTGAAATCGTTTCACTATTTATGCTGAATTATTCCCAGGTTCTTTTGTTATCTTACAACAAAATACGCTTTCTTTTGAACCATTCCTTCGTTAAATACACAATTCTGACCGAACTCTACTTGAACGGAAACGAATTGCAGTTCATACAGAAGAAAACATTTCTTCCTTTGGTTTACTTGAGATTACTTGATATCAGCAATGTGCATTTCAATCATTCGTTTACGCATTATTGGCCTCTAAACATTGATCATTTGATAATGAACGATAATCGAGTAGAACGCAATCTTACATTGAATGATTTACGAAATTTGAAAATTGTACAAGCTAAAAACTGTTCCCTTTTTGAGTTTCCTCAAATAAACGAAAATACTCCGGTTTTCCATTTGGATTTGAATTTGAATCCGTTGAATACGCGAATTTTCGAAGGTCTGTTACCGTTACATCATCTTAAGCAATTAGACCTACAGTGGACATCGGCGAGTGTTATGAATACCACTAAACAGTGGTGCACTTGTAAACAAGTTGAAAGGTTGCTTCAAAAACGTGACGTTAAAATACCAAATTTAAACTGTACAAAATCTGGTAAATTTAAACAGTTTGAATGTGTTTTGGGCGATTTTGGGTAAATAATTTTCAAAGTTTGTTTCACGTTTAGGTGGAATAATTTGCGAATCGGGACGGATTGGAATTTTGGATAAAATATATGACGACGCTGTACTAAAAGTACAGTCCAGAAAGTGCTCGGCAATTACCATAGTTTTCGTGCAACTTGCCATTGTAACCTGTCTAGCCGTTTGTGTGCTGTCATTTATTATACTTAATGCGATTAGAAATTTCTTCAAAAAAGAGACTGACGTTGGTATTGATTCAGAAGAAGGTACGTTTCGAACGAATTCAAGACGTCTAGGACGTCTAGGTATTTTTAAATTATCATCATGCTTTCATGAACGTTATTTTATTTTGCAGAATCTCCGATGCAGTGAGTTCATTCAAAATATTTGTTATGAATGAACATTCTCAACCATTTGTGGACTTTCATCTATCGAGGCAACAAAGCCGGGGTGAGTATTTCTGATTTTTTTTTTTACAAAATATAAACTAATATTTGGGTATCTCTATAGAGAAGGCAATTTTATGTATTTATTTACTTCTTATTCAATCGTGTTACTTACCTTACATACAGTAACGTTCGGCTGTCCTCTCCACGTAATGGTAACAGGCTCGTACTGTCTTTCAAAAAATCGAGCAAATTGATGTAAAAAGGCTAAAAAAGAAATCCAACAAATGCACTTCAGCACTCTCGGCATTGTACACCACGTCCTCGCGACCGGTGCATGACAGACGTAGATATACCTGTGAAATAAATCACGTTTCATCAATTTTTCATCTAGCAGAATATCAAATTGCCATTACTCTAAAATATCATATTAGCTTAATCAACAAAATATGGTACAGAAAAAAAAAACGCGATGATATGAAAATATAAATGAATTTTTTCTTGAAAAATAAGGGGGCGTGTAATGCAAACCATCTGCGAATGATTTTTTAATGTAAGTGGATACGACAGCAGCAAACAGATACCGCGTATATAACTTCGGCTGTTACGTATATTACCTATCCTATATATTCGCACACCCCTAAAACACCCCATATAAGCTTACTCGATACCAACTTCGTCATTCTATCATTCATTTCGCGTTACTTCATCGTTATCCGAACATGATACTTTTTTCCCAATTAAACTTCATTAAATGAATTCTCGGTTGCGCCATTTATTCGTGCCTTGTTTAGAAAAATTTCTACATCTTCGCTGTTTCAAATTTAATTACGTGATGGATGCTTTTCGTTCATTAAAATTTCATGTTAGATGGTGTTTTGTTTTTTGTTAACTCGATAGTGAAAAAAATTTCATCATTGTGTTTCACGTGGCGATATGCATTAAGCTGCGATGAAAACAAGGTGTTTTTTGCCATCTTTTTAGCAAAAAAGAATAGAGCTGAAAGTATGAAATGAAAATATTTTACAATACTGCAAAAAAAAAGAAAAAAAAAAAGAAAACGTGCGAATTTATATGCGCCGGTTCCGTTAGGTAATTCTTCGTGACAGTTTGCGAGTAATTTATTTATCGTTACCTCCGAAAATATAAATGTTACTCTTTACATTAGTGTAAAGTATTTATCATTTTTTGAAGCTTTGAATAGCTACATGGGGCTCTATATACGGTTACTCTAATAGTCGTTTAGTTTGCAACGTTTCCGAAAGAATGTGACCCCCTGTCGTTTGTTATTTTTTGGTTAATATATGCTCTAAATTACGCGTATAAAGGATTCTTCGTATAAATGTTATGTACGAGTATAGATATACCCCAACTCAGCTGGTTCTCAGGATATTTCGTGGTGAAAAATTATCAAAAAAAATTACATATATTATTTGAATCGTAACATTTTACAGAAGGGGAAAAAATAGTCGAATTTTTCAGCGAGTATTGCACCATCAACCTCGAATTCACCTAATTTCTCGCAGGTCTTATCAACGAAATGAAATTTTAATAAAATCGTACGCGTATTAAAGTCGTTCACCTTCATTCATTGTCGCTGAGAAAGTTGGTTTGCGTATGACAGGTGCTTTCTTATAGTATGAAAAATGAATCTCGGCCGTGCACCGTTAGAAGAAAGGAATAAGATCTACTTCTGGAAATGATCGTTGCGATATGGTACGATAATGTATTTCTTTAGAAAGACGAAGAAAAAAAAGTTCACTTCGAGAATTTTTTTTCTACTCATTGTCATTTGTAATTCTTTTCCGTTCAGTTGCATTTTGGGATTCTTCATTTTAACTTGTTTCAGTTGTTGGTTTATTTCTAGCAAAAATTTTGGAATAAATCTCGTTAATGGGAGTACTTGATTTTTCTAAATTGAAAATATTTTTATTTCCAGTTCTCAAAAAAAAAATCAAGGGTATTAGCCCATTAAGCGTGGTGAATCGGCCCTGAGAACGGATTTTGAAATTTTCTGGTGGAAATAGGTCCTTATGGTCTAAAAACCCCGTGACAAAATTTTTAGCTCCCTACTCCCCTCCTAACCCCTTTTATGGGGGTGA
>FIZT01030946.1:0-15373 GCA_900065295.1 Paracoccus marginatus
CGTTCGAAGAAATATATAAAGTACACGCAGCGCAATCAGATTTATACTAACGGTCCATTCTACAATTGCAATATTTCGAAGTGAACGATAAAGATGAGACATTTATAGATGCCATTCACTAAATACTTATTACGAAATGAATGAAATTGATAATTATAAATGCATCGATATAAGTACATCAGTAGAAGTACAGTACCTAGGTACCTCTCTTCACCCATCTACCAACTATTCTTCAACGTTTATAAATCGTTCTAATCTCATCGTGAGACCTGTTCAACTTGGTCCTGGACGCAATTCGTGTATCTTTCTTCAAGATGTCACGGGACGCAATTCGGGCATCGTTCATTATCCAATGGGACGCAATTCATACATTTTTAATGAGGACCCCTGGGGATGGGACGCAACTCGGAAACTCCCAAATATTGCTACCTCGTAAAATTGTTTCCATCAATGTGGAGTTGGTAAAATCCGACTACAAATAAATTCCCAACGTTTTGATACTTCGTATGCATGACTCATGTAATCAAGAAAAACGTGAATAGAAAATTAAAAATAAATAGAAAAATTCGCATCCAAACTGGAAAAACAACGCGACGTATATTCTCCTATTCTCCCACCAAAGTGACGAGTAACTCATCGTACGAATTATCATAATTTTTTTTTCTTTTACAAATCTGCAAACAAACTCAACGCACCTTCAAGTACCCAATGTATGTAAGTAAGAATATACATAACATCTTCGCAGCGAAAAAAAATTCTTCGTCGAGAAACTTATACGAGTATCACACGTCTATACGGATGAGTAACCACTGCTGGTCCATATGATACAGTAGTATTCGAAATCACACGGCTCAGGTCGGCGAGAAATTGAATCAACGACCCATGCCCATGATGTCATGATGAAGAACGAAGACGAGTTATAAGTAGGTACACTCATCGATATAGCCAACGGCAATGCAAAACGTCTCACCCTTCTCATCGATACTGAGGTTTTTATCGTCAGCGTACAAAACATTGTGTCGTATTATAGTAAGAGGAGAAAAAAAGATACACACAGCTCGAAAATATCCGTCAATTACAAATTCGACCTTGAATTCTTCACTGATAAAGATACGTACATGTTGACGAGATTTCATTGCGTAAGTCCTACACAGTCGACGGAATTTAGCTTCTTAACCATCTCTTGTAACCAGTTAACCACGCTATTGAGGTTTTAAAAAATATCTACCGTCTCGTGTGAGGTATTAATTTTTCAACACCTATAATACTCGTACTCGTACGTCTCGACTCTCCAAAAGATACGTTTCAATTATTACAGATTTCACGTTTTTATACCGCAATTCACTCTATACATACGTGTACTAAGATAATTAAAACGGTCCAAGATTTAAATGAATCGATGCCGAAAGGTCGTTTCGTTGTACATAATTAATTTAACATTTCATTCTATAGCCTGATGACATTTATTACTCAATACGCGTATGCTTTTTTCGTGGAGTAATTTTTAAAAAAAAATTTAAATGTCGAATTTTGATATTTACTAGCAAATGTTATATGCTAAAAATACATTAACCCATATTTTTCGATCGTAAGTAACGCGACAGCAACCGTAATTATAAAAATTGATATTTCGTTTTTAATTCAAGTTTTTGGACACGGTGTACGGAATTTTATCCAAGACCAATTTTAGTTCTAAATAAATTTTCGAAAAAAATAAAAAAATAAAAACCATAAACTCATACTCGCAAAGTAAGAGAGAAACAGTAAAAGCACTACTCACTCTATCTCTACGTTTCAACGCCGGTTTCTTCTTATGTTGACCATCGTCAGGAGACGGCTCTCCTCGTTTAACGCTGCTCAAGCCATCCTCACTAGTGTCGCTAGTATGGAGTAGAGAATCGGAGGCGGTAGTACAAATGGACAACTCTTCTTGTACGCTGTATTGAGTATCGACATCTAGTAAACTATCGGTGGATCCTTTGTCAGAAGGGGTGAGTCGTGAACCGGACCAGTTGGCGGGATTTTTATCCAAGTCTTCGGTACTGCTATCGAAATACGGCTTCATATTACGATCGTTGATATCGCTGATCGAGCTGGACATTGAAATATGCACGTCGATTCCATCTTCATTGGTAACAGGAGAGGAGATTTTGGCATCACAATTTTTATCACTTTTAACACTATCGACGTCACCGTTATCACTTTTACAAATACCACTGCTCGAATCACTTTTAATAGTAGACGTATTATTTAAATTATCCGTACTCGATTTCGCGCCCGATGAAGCGATATTGTTTAGATTATTGTTACTGTCGTTGCTACTGGCCGGAATGTCGTTTTCGATGGGCGAATTGTCAATTTGAAATTCTTCTTCGCGCATCGGTTGCATAACGAAGTTTTTAGCCCATTTTTCTCTTTCGTGTTTGGTTTTAAAACTACCCGAGTAATGGAGCGTATTCTTACGGTCGGTGGTGTCATTTCTACACGATACGAACGATTCGCAATTACTGTTGACTTGTTTCAAACCAGAATTACCCGCTTCGTTAATATTTTTCGCTGATACAGGAATATCTTTGCTAAAGCTCTTAACTAGATTATCGATTCTCGAATAACCGGAGTCCGACTTTACATTTCCGATTATTCGCGCTTTTTTCGCTATTTCCTGCGATAGTTCTTCGAGCGAGTTGGATAGATTAATTGGTAACTGGTTATCGACCGTAGGCACGTTACAAGTTCTAAAATTAACGTGCGAATAACCATTGGTAAAGGTGTCATCGTCGGAGGCGATTACGTTACTAACATTGTTCGATTTGGCGTCGTTATTAGGCGAAGATAATGGCGTACTTTTATCTGAATCGTGATTAGTTTTGATTGCCGATACTTCGGAATGCACATTAAGCTCGTGGGTTTGTTTATCAATATTAACGTAATCGGCGTCTTCGTCTTTACAGTCGATAATTGGAGTGATGACCGGAATCGGTTCACGATTTTGGATTCGTTGAGTATCAAAAATTGTCCTTCTTGGAATAACGGGTTTGATTTTATCGTGCGTTGGTTGCGTATCGACAGAGCTGGAACGCATTCTGTATGTATCTGTGGGAGCTTGACTCTTGGGTGTTATGAATTCTTTCACCGTATCAAACTTTCTATCATTTTTAGGACCTGTACGCGAAATTTCTTCCACGTACGAAGCCGGAACGTAAAATGGTCTTCCGGAGTTACGAATAACTTGCCACCAGTCGTCATTAGTTTTTTTGATCAAATATAATTTTTCTCCTTCCTTGATTGTGACGTTTTTACCATCTTTTGTAGGATATTCGAAATCGAACAGAACTCTTACATGAATATCTGATATTTCCATTTTTCTTCTTGCACCGAATACGAAGCGAAGGGTGTTGGTCCATGCAACATTGCAGCAATCAGAATTTCACTCGAAAGATCTCCAAAACCACGATTAGATACGTCTACATAGGTCTAACGAAAAAAATTTATCGAAAAACGGAACACCATGACCGCGAAACATAATTTTAACTTTTTCTCGATGCACTCGGATAAGCAAAATTTAACTAACAACTACTGAAAAACTTGAAACGAAAAGAAACAATATTACTAAATCAAATCGAATCGAAGCTTAGCATAATCAGTCGCAAAGACTGATACAGCCATTGGAATTAGCGCACGCGCATGAATTAATCATAATTGAACTCTAGAAAGTGTCCGTCTGTGTCCGTAAAAATTGTCGTTGTCGTTGTTGTTACGTAAAAGAAGGATTGCCAAACACAGATTCTTTAAAAACTCTGAGATGATGAACAACTCTTTTTTGACGTTTATAAATTCGTCTTTTTATGGGGGTGAAATACAAAATCCGAGACGGTGTGAATTATTAGTTTTGAATTGTTTCAATGATAAAAATCTTCAATTTTCAATTTTTCATTGAAAACATTTTTCTTTACGTTGATTTTTTTGAAATTGAAAACACTGCTTTACCGTAAAAACCAAAGTAATCTTGAGATTGAATTTTTCAAACAAACAATTTTTAAAAAATATTATCCAACTGTTCGAACTTCAAACTATATTTTATAAGTTACTTTAAAAATTTCTTTCAAGATCAGGGTTTTGGATTTTGCAAAAAAAAAATAAATAAATCAAAGTTATTCATCATCCATCTAGAAACATTCACTCGTATTTTGATTATACCTATTTTGATGTTTATGTTTTATTGTTTGTTTGCTATAGCATCAGGGTCGTCTCCATCGTTACGATCTGTTCAATTAGCTTAACTTAAGGCTTTTTAAATTTAAAAATGAATCGAACTTAGTAAAAATAAAAATGTCATTCTATTCACTACCAATTCTCATTTTGAATTTAGGAGGTGAAATGTTTTATGTGATTGATCAAAGATTGAAGGCTCAAAAGGTGCCTCCTGATAGAGCACAAAAAGGTAAGAAATCGTATTTGTAGGCATTTGCGTGCACTTGCGTCTTACACTATGACTTCTCCTCGCTAATTGGATTATCTGGATTGGAAGTTGGAACAAACTACAAAATACTTTTGTCGTATTTTTAGTTCTGAATGAGATAGCTGCGATGATGTTGAATCAGCGATTTTTAGAGGAAATTTTCAAACCTCAACCAGTTTATAATAAACAGGAATTATACCTACTGTTCCGAGATATCGCTCATGCATCAATAATGAAACTTAATGAATTGAGTATGGGGAAATTGTACGACTTGATGGTGATGGTTTTCAAATACCAGTTATACTTTGCTACCCAACCAAGAGATCTATTGCTCATAACCTTGAATCACTTGGATTCTTTGAGATCCCTCATTTCATCACCTACAGTTCATAAACAGTTAGACTCCACGTACTATCTTTTAATGAAGGTATTTTTAGACATATCGTAACATGATAGTTTCTTTCTTACTGTGCTGATTGAAAGATAATGATAGGTATAATCATGCCTGCTGATAATCTAACGCTTAATACAGATAGTTCTTTATTGCAGCTATACTACCCGATGACCGGAAGTGAACTTCAACGAATACGTTATGATTTGCTCAATTATTTCCAAGACACTCATATAAAGGTTTCGATTTTTTTACGCTTAGGACTTCAAAATAATGATGGTACATTTGTCACTCCAATACGCGAACGAGTGCCAAACGGTAATAATAAAGTAATTTGTATAGATCTTTTCGCATTTCCATATTGTTCTGTAAAACCGAGATTATAATGTATAATGTAACAGATCACTGACTTTGATAAAAAAATTATTGGTTCATGATACTTAGAAGTCGAAACGCCAGGAACGATCAAAGTATTCCATCGAGATGGATCGATAAAAGATGTAATCAGTTTCCCTCCTGGTGGAGAATACATCGAAGCTTGTGAAAAAGGATGCTTGGATTTGAAAGGAAAACGAGCAACCTCATTAGGGATGTCAATGTCTGTGCATATTAAACCTATCAAAAGATATTAGTTGGAGGTGCATGTTTTATGTGCATCCTGCATCACACAGTGAACCAAATTCCTTTTTGAATTCTAGATATCAGGAAAAATGTACCATGCAAGATTTTTCATGGAGCAACGATGATGATTTGGAATCCAAAATTACAAAAAGTACAAACTATCGCGGTGTTTATACGAGTGAAATACAAACACTTATGACTCAATTGCTCGGAGAAAAGTCTCAAAACGAGAAAGAAGAAACCATATGCATTGATCTATTTTCGAATTCATCAAACCGTTGGTAAAATGAAATTTATTTATTTATTTATTTAATTATAATTATACTCAGTTCAGCCTAAAAAAAATGGTTTTTTCATGCTTCCATTCTGGGCATTTATCTTATTATCTACTTACCTACCTTACCTATTTAATGTAACAATAATATTACGATTTTATTTTTAATTTTTTTTGCAGTAGCGAAGAAAATTTCAAAGCTGAACCATCTAGTGTGGAACCTGTCGTGTTGAATGATACCAGAGACCGAGAGAACAAAGTTTTGGAGGCTGCTGCCTCAGAAATCAATATTGATGTACAAAGATCTTGCTCAAACGATTTATTAAATTTATTGGAAAATATCGAATAAATAATGTTTCATAATTTTTAAATTATTTCTACTGAAGTTCAGCTAATTAACTTTCAAACTACCGCACTCAAGATTCTTTTTTTTTCTGATTCAAAATTTTCTTAATAAAGGATCAACAAGGAAAGAGAAAGAATGAATAAAGAATAAATTATTTTTCATTTTTCCGAACAAATTTTTTCAGTGAAGTGACCTCCCTAAAAAAGCAAAATTGTTATTGCAAAATGGTTACACTGTTTTTGCCAGCTCGGAGCTCGTCGATACGTCGACGCGCCTCTCTCGCCCTTTCATATTTTTATGTGATTTTTAGTAGCCCACTAGAGCTTTAAGCCCACTACTGATATGATAAACTGAAACTAGGGAAAAGTATTAAATATTATTTTAATTAACATTTTAAATTCATCAAAATAGAGTCTATTAAATTGGTGCATTTATAATCAGCCTTTCATAATATTAATGTATCAAAGTTTTTGGGTCTGAAATATGGTTTGTGTGAAATTTTGGATCAACTCTGATAATTGAGTACCTAATTGTCATCTTGTAGCTGCCTACTTGTAGATCATATCTATTCAATATGTTTAAAAAACTGAAGGATAAAATTGCAGAAGAGGTGAAACAGTCACCTCTAAAAAATATTCCAACGATGCAACAATTGACCCAGGTTTGCCCTTTTATTTGTTAATTTTGTTACCGTTGGCATTATTAATAGTCATCATTCATCAATGCAATCTATATTTTGCAGGTGATGTCAAACAATACATCTTTTAACAGTGAGATCAGTGATATTATTGAAGAAGAAACAGATCAAACGAGGGAATCAGGTAAACTTGAACTGCCTTTAGATGTAACACTTCAATGTAACAAATTGTACTGATTTTTTTTTACTTTTTTCTAGACGTATTGAATACCACTTCAGAATATGATAGCTCTTTCACCACGGTTGATCTGAAAAGTCCTACTCCTCCGCGAAATCGTCGTTTATCGTCAGCTTCTTCGATTACGAGTGATCTTTTTCTCACTTATGATTTCACTCCAAACCGTTATAATTTACAAGTAGGTCGAGAAGTGGTATCTTTTCGTTTTTACATATAATTCCACTCATCTGCTGTTCTTTTATAGTCTGATTTAGAATCGAATAGTGAATTTGATGATGGCAGTTCTATTCATCAATTCAACAATATTACCAAAGAAAACCTTTACGAGAAATATAGAATTATGTTACAAAAGTATCACAAATATCGCGGTAGATTTGTAGACTTACAAAAATACTGTAAAGAGCTTCAGCGCGAAAATAGTAAAGCTAAAGTAAGTTGACACTAATTCTTTTTTTCCCCGTTCAATTCAATCATTACTCACAATACTAGTGATTCATCTTGCTGCATAGAACGTTCTAACCGAGTCACAAGACAAAGCTATTAGAAGAATGACTGAGTTGAAAGAACAGTGCGCTCTTGAACAGGAAGCAAAAGCTCATCTTGAAGAGGCCTTGCGAAATGAACTCGAAGAAAAAGATCATCTTATAGAAACACTGAATACAAAAGTATGATTTACATTGATTTCACAACATACCGTTGAAAAGTTCGTTTTAACGCTTGCTTTGTTTTTGTTTTTAAGATAGAGCTTTTGAAAACCGGAAAGGACTGTGATCAAAATATCAAATCTTCAGAAAATTGTAATTCCACCGCGAGTGAATCTATGAACTCAGATGCAGATAATTTGAAAAGTAAGTTAATATTTTTGCATAAATAATTGATCTTCAGTAATTCTTATTCGTCATTACTGTATATATTTTCCCCCTCATTTAAACAGGTAAAATTAAATCTTACGAAGCTCTTCTCAGCAAAGCAAAAGATGGCTTGACTCAAAAGAGCACCCAAATCCAAGAATTGAATATCAAAATTGACTCCGATAAAGTAAATATTCAACTACATCCCGTAATAATTTTTCAATGAGCTTTAAGCTAATTTCTAATTTTTTGCAGCAAATGTATGAGAAAAAATTGGCTAAATTAGGGCTCGATTTAAAAACTGCCAATGATCAAATTACTAGCTTACGAGGAGAAATCGATTTGGTAAGAAGAAAAGAAGAAGAATCTGCCTTGTCTTTGGCGGAGAATAAATTGGCTGTACATAAAGAACTTGAAGCCAAAGAAACGTTAATCAAAAAATTAGAAAATAAAATCATCGAGTACGAAAAAGAAACGAAAAAATTAAAAGGTAATGAAACGAGTATTTTGAAAGTTGAAAAATAATGAAATGAACCAGAAATATTTGATAATCAAGTAAAAACTTTCATATTTTTGCAGCTAAGAACGAAACTGAATCATTGGATGACAACTCTTCTGAAGAAATAACAAGTTTACGGAAAGAACTGACCCAACTTAAAACCGAACTTGAAGAGACTCGCGCTCAAAGAAAAGATGATTTAGCTCTATTAAAACAGAAAGATGCACTGATTGAGGAATTTCGAACCACAGTAAACAGCTCGAACGAAGAGTTATTCAAGCTGAAAAAAGAGCTTCAAAATTTTGATTTTCAAATGGCGAATAAGAAAAACACAGAAAAAAATGATTTTGCCGCCGAGCTTGAACAACAACAGGGCACCATTAAAAAACTAGAATTGTCCTTGTCCAAAAAACATAAGGAATTTAGTAATTTCCGCACCGAAAAAGAATTACAAATTTCCAAAATGGACGAGGAAATAAACAATTTGAACGGAAAATTGATCGAAATGCAAGCTGAATTGACCGAAAAAAATCGTCTTTTGAATGATTTAAAAACTGACTTTGAAAGAGTCAAGTCAACGACTCAAATTAGCGAATCAGAAAAAATTGGAGAATTGGAGAAAAACCTACAAGCAACTAAAGATCAGTATTCGAAAGACAGAAAAAAACGCGAAGAAGTCGAAACCAACTTGAAGGCTGATAAAATTGTCTTGGAAGAAATCGTGAAAAATACTCAAAACGAATTAAAATTACTTCAACTCGAACTTCAAAGTGCAGTCAAGAAAAGCGCTGACTACGAACAATTACAGAAACAGTGTGAAGACTTCAAACAACATAGTACAGAATTGAGCGAGCGATTAGAAAAGTTGACCAACGATTTAAACAAGACCAAACAGTCAGAGCGAGGTATGTCTGAAAAAATGGCCACTTTATTGGAGCAGATCAACGATCTTAAGACTAAAGAAAACGAACATTTGGCTGAGAATAGAAAATTGAAAGATACGGTAAAAACACTGAAAAATTTCGAAAATGAAACGCAACGCTTGAAGGAAACTTTACGAAGTAAAAATGAGGAAATGAATGAACTGAGAGGTCTGGAAGAACAAATTAAGGTATTGCAAGAAAAATTACTTTCGCATAATAAAATCACCGGTGACCTTGAAAAACTTGAAGAGGAAGTGAAAACTTTGAAACTAGAATTAACTTCGAAAAATGAAAAACTTCAAGACTTGGAAAGTTACAAAACTAATCTCGCTTCTTTGAAGGAACAGCTGGAGACGAAAAATAAACACATTCTCAAACTGAACGAATATGAAACAGAGGTGAAGTCGTTGAAAGAACAACTTGCCTCCAAAGATTCGTTAATCAAAAACTTACAAATTTACGAAAATCAAGTAAAAACTCTTGGTGAGAATTTAACTAAAAAAGACGAAGAAATTAAAAATTTGAAGTCTCTCGAGAGTGAAAAATTTTCTTCCGCTCAAAACGAAATCAACGCTTTGAAAAATGAAATTAGTGCCAAAAGCAGTGAAATCGAAAGACTGAAAGTATTCGAAAATGAAGTGAAATTCCTAAACGAACAATTAAATTCCGAAAACGAAGCCGTACAAGAGTTGAAAAACCTCAACGACGAAATAAAATCTTTGAGTGAAGAAGTAGTCGACAAAAATTCCGAAATTCTGAAGTTCGAAAATCAAATTAAATCGCTAAATGAAAAATTATCATCCAAAGATAAATCTTTGGAAAAATTAGAAATATACGAAAACGAATTGAAAACGTTGAACGACAAATTACAAGAGAAAAATCAACAGATTGAAAAACTTCAAAAATTCGAGCTTCAGGTAAAATCTCTCGAAGAGAATTTACGGTGCAAGGAAGAGGAAATTTCAAGTTTGAAAAATCTTCAAAAGGAGGTAGAATTATTGAACGAAAAATTACATTTGAAGGATAAAACGATCGAAAAACTTGGGCAGGAAATAAAATCTTTGAATAAAACCATTGTTGATAAAAGTCGAGAAATTGAGAATCTTGAAATCTTCAAAACCCAATCGAAAGAACTGCAAGAAAAAATCGCTGCACAATCCGAAGAGACGAATCGTATTCTCGAATCACGCTCGAATGAAATCGCATCTTTGACTGAAATTTCAAACCATAAAGACGCCGAATTGAATAAACACGCGCTAGAAATCGCTCGCTTAAATGAGATAATTCAAACTGAACTTGATCCTTCTAAAGAAGAATCCATCAAGTTAAAAGATCAACTCGAAAGCTTCAAAAATTCTTTGAAGTCGAAAGAAATTGAATTCCAGTCATACAAGAAACAGTCATCGATCGAAATAGATCATCTAAAAGCTGAAAATCTCCATCACGAGGAGAAGTTTGCGGAGCTGAAATCTTATTGCGATGAAGTCAAACCTCAACTCGAAGAGCTTGATAATTTACGAAATGTTAATAAAATGCTAATCATGAAAGAAAACCAAAGTAGCGATAAAATCGGCCAGCTGAGTACGGAATTGAATCGCCTTCAAAGTGAAAATAAAAAATTACAAGAGCAACTCGATCAACTGAATGTTGCGTTGAAAAATACAGAAAATAAATTAGAAAACGTTCAAGGTACTACTTTCAACGTAGGCCCAGCTAGTGGGGCAGCCCTGCTCGAAGTTCAAAGTAGAGTTTCTCAGCTGAAAAGTGATTATTTAAAAATGCAGTACGACTTGAAACACGATATTAGTATTTTGAAACAATATTGCTGCGATTACAAAGAAGATATTTATTCCACGAGTAGTAAAATTATTCAAAACCAAGTCACCTCTTTTGCTGACTCGGAGAATAAATTAAAAGAATTAACTAGTCAATTCGATATTTGTAAGAGTGAGAATAATTCGTTGAAAAACGATAAAAAAGAATTACTAATAAAAGTCAACGATTTATCCAATTTACTAAATAAGCTGGAGAAAAAATTAAACGAAGGAAATACCGAAGAATATCGTAAAAATTTGAGAAATTTAGAAGAACGACAGGAAGCTGAAATTAGACAAATTACTCTCGATTACGAAACGAAACTGAAACAAAAAGAAAAGGAATATGAGATTTTAGAGAATAAACTATTTAGTGAGTACCTATTTTATTTACTATATGAACATTGCATTTAACGGAGAAATTTTTCGTTTTAACACGCGTTTCAATTATTGTTTTTGTTTAGTGATTAGCGACGAAGAAAATGCTTTTGCCTCAGAAGAAAACCACCAGATTATAAAATCTCTTCAAGAAGAAATATCGCAAAAGAACGATGCCTATGACAATTTATACGAAGAACGCAATCTACTTGAGCTGGTTGGTTACGATTACCTACTCGGAATTATTACCAGAAAAAAAAAGGATTCATTTCAACGCATTGATCGAAAATTTATTCGTTTTCAGAAATCCAAAGACGAATTAGATGAACTCAAAAATTCTTATGAGAACAAAATGAAACAAAACGATAAAAAATGGAGAGGCTGTTTGGATAAAATGTTATTAGAAGTGGAAGAAAAATACAAAGATGAGATCAACGAGTTGACTAAAGAGTGGTCGAAAGATAGAAAGGTTCGAAATTTTATATTTAACCCAGTTTTTTACTTATTTCAATTAGATTCATTGTTTTTTTATTCGCTTGATCATCGTTTTAGTCTGACCTTAACATTTGTCAAAATGAAAGTAATGATTCAGAGGTTTGTATTTATCTTCTTTTTCTCCCTGTTTTTGTGCGTATCTTTCTTACTTTTTTGGTTGCATTTTTTCCAACAGCAAACCAGTTCCACAAAAAGAGAAAATGATGATCCTGAATCCGAACAGGTTTGTTGTCTGCACCGCTTTTTGCTATTTATTTTCAAGCCTTGTTTTATTTTATTTTTTATTTTTTCTTGATGTTATTTACAGCCCAATTCCGTTTCGAATAACGAAGCTACTTCTGAGGTAAGTTCCGAGTAAAATGATTTAAATTCTCTCGTTTGAATGAACTGTGTTTGCATTTGGAAAGAATCTTCACGTTGATAAGCCTAATTGAAAAGTTTATTTTTTTTTACAGTTTCTGGAAAATACAGCAAATAAATCAGATGATGCTGAGGCACTACAGAAACAAGTGCAAGTCCTCTTCAATGAACTGAATTCGTACAAAAAATCACACAGGTAAATTAAAATAATTATGTTCGAATGGATGTTGTATTTACCTACTTGAAGTGTAACAAAATGATGATACTTTTATTACTGAAATATCTGTGATGAATTTAAGTATGGGAATTCTTCGTTTCTGATGTTACGCGACGATATCTGTGTATTTATTAACGTTTTGCATATTTTTTTCGCTTTTGACTATTTTATTAATAATGCCAAATTTTTATTTTTATTGTTTAACAGAAAAGATGCCCTCTCCTCTTGTAATAGCTCACGTTCCGATATGTTATTCGATGACCCGGTGAATATGGAACATTTACGTAATATTTTGTACAAATACATGATGGGAATCGAACAAACGGCAAGTTACATATTTTAATTCATGAATAATTGACGTTCGTTGCGTCGTTACATTTTATCTTGTTGAACTCATGTTGTAATTTTTCAAAATAGGCTGCGGCTCGTGTTTTAGCAGAAATTGTGAAATTTGATAATGAGCAAACTCAACAAATATTAGACAAAGTTAAACCGAAAAGAACAGTGGTGAGTGGATAAGTATTTATTTCTTAAATTTTGAACTGAACCGGTGGTTTTTTTTTTTTATTAGGTACCTATTTTATTTATTTCTTTGAATTACCTAAATTAATCTGCCATCTGGTTCCTTATAAGTAAATTAACGGCGTATTCGCTGAATAAACTAACACTTTATTACGTAAATTTTGATTACAGTTGGAATATCTTGGTCTTTCGTGATGATCCACTTTCAGAATTGATGATTCAAATACATTTACTTTTTTTTTTACTCTCAACGTACCAATATTACTCGTCTTGAAAAATGAATTCAAATTTAATTCGACTCCAATTTCATAGCTGGTGATGCGAGTATTGGTAACTTGAAATGAATTAGTATTACCCGAAACACCTCCATTTGTGTATTATATAGTGTCATTTTTCTAATGTTAATTAAATAGGTAACTTTGGAAATAATTCGTTTATCAATCAAGTAACTCGAGTTTGTACAGGTATATTTATTTCCATGTTTTTCTTTTTTTGTTGTCCGCCTATGATTTTATTTTGATAACTGCGTCTTATGTAAATTTTAAGATAAAATGGCTGTGTATTTCGTATTACAAACATTCCGGTATGTTAATCGTTTTACCGATATTTTTGTCGCTTTTTTCTGTTGTATCTTGCTATTACTTTTTTAAAATGTTATTACGTACATACAATTTAATTTAAATACTTACCAAATGAAAGTGCAAATATATTCATAATAAATTGTCTTTATAATCAATTTCCATTATAGATTTTCAATAAAACGTAATTATACCAAAACTAGGAATGTAACATGAAACAAATACTTTGTAAACAAAAACATTTATTTAAGTATAGGACATCATTTCATCTACGTACGACTAATATAGTTTAAGAGTAATCTCATAAAACGAACTTTCTTCACATAAGATGTCGAGCAAACTTAATATCCTAATTCATACAAACAAAAGGATTCATCAGTCATCAGTTAGGATCGAAATGATTTTTTTGTAGGTACGAATTATGCCTGAATTCTTCGAACTTCCATAATTTGGTATATGATTACGAAATTGGTTGCGGTGTTCGAGGAGTCGGAATACTAGTGGCGTACTGCTTTTGGTAATCTTTTTCTAAAAATTCGGCGGCCATTTTTAATTTGAACGTTGCTGGTAAACCTTTAGCTCTGAGTAAACTAGTTTCATTTCCGCAAATGGAGTAATGTTTTGCACCTTTTTTCTCTAAATTTCTCAAAGCCTTGTTCCTTTCGATGATTTTTTCATAGTACTCTATACCACCCCTAATGTACAATTCACCTTTGGAGTAAACTTTTTCTTCTATGCTTTTATCATAAGCTAAAGCCATGCCATCTCTTAGAAATAAGTAAATAAAAATGACCAATCCTCCGGCTATCGAATGAACGAAAACTGAAGATAAAAAAGGTTTATGAAGAAGATCGAAGAAATTATGCACAAGGTGACTTACACCGTAAAAAGTTGATAACATTATACTAGGGAGAAATGACTCAATTAAATACTTGTAATTGTCCCCCTGAAGAATAAGTTTAGCCAAGAAAAACTTCTGCGCGTTTTCGGTAAATTGCAACGATCGGAGTAGACGGTCGCCGTCCGGAGAATCCCAATTAACTGGCTTATTATCAATCTACAATAAGTTAAACATGAATTAATATTTCCAACTGATAGCTGACAGTTTCAAATTGAAGTGAAAAACCAATAACTCACTAATATTTTACTGTTAATTATTTCCTCCTCGTTAGCAGCTTGCATGAATCGAGGGATTCCGATATAAACTCCCTTGTGAACTTGTGTACTACCCAAATGAAACGGTTCCAATCCTTCACAAACGAAAAGGTGAAAAAAATTTTTGTTCCATTCGGTCATACCCAAATCAGAAATAACTTCATCAAAACGTAACTTGATGTGAGCTCTGAGAGGTAACGGTTGGCCATCGGGTCTATAAAAGGACATAAATCAACTTTGGTATACGTTCTTCGGATTAGCAAAGTAACGTAGGTTGAATTGAAGCTATACTTACCCTCTAACTTTGTATAATGAAGCAATTCGATCGCTGACGATGGCATGCGAAGAATATATTACAGTGAAACCAGCCGCTCCGACAGCTAGAACAGAATGTGCAAAGAAGTTTTGATTCATGAATCTACGAAACCGAAACATTCTGAAATGAATCTCATGAACAATTTGGAGAAAACTGTAACCTTTGCGGCGAAATTCAATGCGTTATCAATTTTATCATGAAGTTTGTTTTAAATTTTTTCAAAAAAAATTTTTTATTTTATTCGGGCCGTGCACCGAAAGAGTCCCACTCTAGCGGAAAAAGTGAAACGGTCAAACTTT
>FIZT01030950.1:0-10125 GCA_900065295.1 Paracoccus marginatus
GAAAAAATTCTACTAATTTTCGATCTCGTAGTCCATTTCGTCCCAAAATCAATTTCAAAAATTCGCCAAAAATCAAGGGGCAAACTTCAGCACTCGAAATTTTGGTTCTGAGGGTATTTTTACATGCTCTATCGATCTGCCTTGGTCCCAACTCAAAATCGATCTGCCGGTTCGGGTGCTTCCTTTGTGAGATTTTTTTGAAAAAAATAATTTGAAAAAAAATCAGAAAATTCAAAAAACTTGAAATTTTTTATAATTTTTTTTTAAAATTTGCTACTACGAGAAATTGGCAAACTTTACTTTCCAGGCCTTATGCTACTCACTTTTTGAAAAAAAAAACGAAAAAAATTATACGAAAACCAAACTGTCTTATCCCTCATCATCAACTTTCGACCGAAGCGCCTTCTCACGGTCCGAAAATAGCCCTATGCCTCCCCGCTCGCCCAAAATTAATCCCTCAAATTGGGAAATATTTTTACCCAGCATCGTATAATTTTTGCTTTCCAGATTGAAATTTATTACGAGCGTAATTCGGCGAAAAGCACGAAAGGGAATATCGACGGTGTGGAGCCGGCGCAGCGTCCAGGATATGCGAAAGGATACACGTTGAGTAATCATTTCACGTAACGCCATTTTTCTTCTAGGTACACGGTAAAAATTGCGTTCTCGTTATCGAAGAGGTATTTTTTCCCCTATCGTCAAAATACGTATTTATTTTTATAGTTTCGTATAAGCTAGACGCGGTCAGGGCTGCTTTGCCGGGATGAAGGGCACAAGGGGAGGAATTTCGGTCGAAGCTACATACCAAGAGAGAACCAGCTGAAGAAAGTTCTCTCGTTTCACGGTTTCGTTCTCTCCCCTTCGAAGCGGTGTAGCGATTTAGATATATGTATGGTAATGTTACATATACACGTACGCGAGCGATGGTGGTACGGTATGCGAGCCGAGGGTATACGAGGCAAAGGATAGCGCGGGACTGCCGAGCATCCCGGTACGTAGCGACGCTAAAAGAGCTACCTCGAATGAATGAAAGCAACTTCGATGAATAAGAATGGAGACGCGAGAAGAAAGGTGCGTTGCGCGATGATGGTTACAGGCTGAGAGGCGCAAGGCGCAATATTCTACGGAAAGGAAAGGGTATGAAAAGCTGAGATACGAATTGAATAAATAGGAAAAGCTTGAACTAACAGCAATTCAAAACTCATCCGCGAATACCCCTTTTATAATACATGTTGTGCCGCATGACGAATGAACGAACAACCATTTTCCCATATGTGTACGTCTGTACATTAACATTTCCTGCCCGTTCGCGTTTCCTTTTGCTATATCCTCCGACGATGCGAAAATACATTTTTTTTTCACTCTCTCTTTCGCTCTTACTTCATCCGTAGTCTCGTCTTTCTTCTCTACATTCTCGTTCGCAATGCTTGTTCGGGTTTCTTTCTATTAATGATTTATATACATACAAACGTTTGCATTAGAGGGATCCTCGTATGTAGCTGTTTTTTTTTGCCTTTTTTACATTCGGACTGGGAAAAAAATTTCGAGCAGAAAAAATTCAACCGAATACGAAAGAAAGACTCGATCGTTACACGAATGGAAATATTCGCCGCTGTGATATACTTCTCAGCGACTGTATGATGGTCCAGTCGTACGTACCGAGAAACAAGTTCATCATACTGAGAGCTGGACAATGCGACGCGGCCGCGGTGACCTTTATGAACCGTTAAAAGTCATGGTACACGAATTGTCCGCCTATACTCGACGCTCTAGCTTTGATAACCGCTACGATAAACAAAGACGTCATGTGGTGACGTTTATAAGCGCGGACACGTTCGTGCTCTGTTCAGGTGTGCCGTTAGTTAGTTTACATCGTAAAGGAATAGAAAACCTACTTTGTCTTCGGATCTAGTTAAAAATATTATAATTCCAGATCAACTATAAGAAGCGTGCAAATTAAAAAAATATTCTAAACAATTAGGCCAAAATCTTCGCAGCATTGCCATTTTTTTTTTTTCAAAAATAAAAATCGTCAAAAAATTGAACAAAAAAATCCAGTCACAAATCCGCAACAAAAACCACAACGAAAATTCTCCCCAGCCCGATTTTAATTTTCGATAAAACATCTCGCGTCGAACCCCTCACACCGCACCGCGACCAAGCAGAAGCACATACGAGGAGCTCGCATAAAACACACGCAACGCGGCAGCCTTCTTTTAATACATATTAATGAAAATGCAAACAGCCAGAAAAACTAGCCAAGTTCTTTGAAACTTTCAAAGTATTACAAATAAGCGAAACATTTTGAATAATTCATGGGCCAGTTAAAAGCCCTGGAACTTTTAAAAGGCGGCGTATAATAATGACAAAAGACGCGAAGAGGCGCGCGGCGCGACGCTCCGAATATCCCCAACACGCCACAGACAACCGCCTAATGCAAAAGAGGTAACGTTCGCCAATTAGAAGAACATTCTAATTAAAGCGACGACGATCTGCTTATGTATTCCCACCGAGCCCAAGCCCGGTCACCCGTCCCGGCTCTTTCAACCCTTTTACTCCTCTTCATCCTAAGTGCTGCTCAAAGAATGAACATCCAAGTTTTCCGAGTGAGAAGATTACATTTCCAAAGTACTCTTAATGCGTAGATTATATTCTGAATTCGCCTTTTCAAAAACTATTTACCCGGATGGAATAGTCGTCGGTGTCGTTTGCGCTTTCTATATATACTTTTTTCGGGGAGATTTGCTGTTGTTTTTTTTGTTGTCTTTTTAGCTCCGCGAGTAGGATTTTTAGGGTTTCCTTAATAGACACTGGATGGATCGTTTCTTATATCCTCGAAAAATCTGGAGGCCAAACCTGTTCACCAAAAAATAGCTAGTCACTTTGGGCTAAATATCGCTTTAAAATGTTTAAAATGCCATTAGCACAAAACACTCGAGTGTGACAAAAATTGAATAATTTTGACAGTTATTTGTCAGTTCTGGCAGAAATGAGTCAATCTTTGACAAGATGTGCAAACTGTTGCAAAAAAATAAACAATTTCAAACAAAAATTCAACCACAAAAATCAATTTTGAAAAAAATATGATAATGTACCTACTGCCAATGAACTAGAAAAAAAATATGACAAAATGAGCTGGTTTTATCAGAAATGACACGATCAGAATTGACCAAAAAAATCCAGTTGTGACAAATAGGACTAATTTTGTCAAAAATGGTCAGAATTTACACAAAATACCGAGTTTGATTTTCAAAAAGATGATTAGACGAACTGTGACATTTTTGTGGAAAGTATTTTATGAAACTGACAAAAAACAGCGATTTTGACCAAAAAAAGTTAATCTGGCAAAATATGTCAATTTCGTCAAAAGTGGTCCGAATTTATGAAAAATATTCAACGTTGACTAAAGAAATAAAGATCTGATAATAGTGAGCAGATTATGTCCAAAATGGTCAAAACTGACCAAAAATGAATCAATTTTGACAAAAAACAACAATTTGATTAGACAAACTGTGACATTTTTGTGGAAAGTATTTTATGAAACTGACAAAAAACGGCGATTTTGACCAAAAAAAGTTAATCTGGCAAAATGTGTCAATTTCGTCAAAAGTGGTCCGAATTTATGAAAAATATTCAACGTTGACTTAAGAAATAAAGATCTGACAATAGTGAGCGGATTTCGTCAAAAATGGTCAGAACTGACCAAAAATGAATCAATTTTGACAAAAAAAAACCAACAATTTGGACTTCATTTTGTGAAAATTGTCAGAAATGACAAAAAAAGTCAATTTTGACTAGAAAAATCTAGATGTTAGACAACATAGGCTAATTTTATCAAAAAATGACAAAATTGGTCAAAAAATTAATTTTGACCAAAAAAAGGGCAAATTGTATTAATTTTGTCGAAAGATTTTGGAATTGAAAATAAAGGCTAAATTTTCACTGCAAAGAGGCCAATTTTGGCAAAAAATATCAATTTTTTCAAAAATTTAACTATGTTATTGAAAACTGACACAAAAAATAGTGACCAAAAATCTCACAGTTTTTGAAACTTTTTTTACGAAAAAAACTTTTTCTTTTTTTCAATAGAAGTCTCTGACAAAACTCATAATCTTTATCCCAACAAAACCTCCATAGCATCTTAGGAGTCATCCAGCCATGCAACGCAACGTTGCATCGACTCCATTATTTTTCTATTTCCTACGTCAACTCGGACGAATGACGCGAACGAGGCATAAGATCAATTTTTTGTATATTTTGCCAAACGGCCACATAATAATGCGTTCTAAATGATCTGAAAATACGAATTTTATGAACTAGAAAAAATCGTAACGGATTATTAATAAAACATTAAATAGCAGTAAAATTGGCATTTAAGATATTTCCTAAAAGTATAGACACAGATACGCTCATTCCACGCACAGACACCGCTGCTTGTATGTATTTTTTTCTTATAAATTTCTTTATCTGGATAACATTTTCTTATCCTTTGACGCAATAAATATAAATATCGTCTCCACTATGGTTAAAAAATATCACCAAATCGGGTCAATCGACAATCGACGTCGTTTGTGTCGATCGTTACCACGACAAATCTTCCATCACCGGCGAAATAAGTAATTCCAAATAGAAGCTAAACAAATCACCCGATCTTATATGCCTCCTAAAACTTGTCTAAAAAAAAACCACACAAAACCCAGCCGTTTGCTATACCTATGTATAGGATTGTATACGTACGTTGCACCATATCATCTAATCAAATCGAACTTCTATCATTTAGAAAACCGATACGATGGGATATATATCGGTGAGCCTGTCTATACATTCAGAAACGGCAACCTAACAACGCTATAAAACTCGACCATAAATAACCGGCAATTAAAACGTCTTTAAAAATCGCTTTTAAATCTTCCTCTCTACGTTATAATAATCCCTTTTGTAAAATACACGCTGGTAATTTTTATTTCTCCAACATTTCATTCACGCAGGCTTTACAGCTATCCATACACACGAGAGTGTGTTATAGACATACCTAACCTACGTATTACGAGATCCTTCATTCTTTATAGGTTCGAATTGATCCGCGATCTATTAAAATCATCGCCGTGTTGTAATCGAAATGAAATCGAACAAGTTTGGAAATTTATAGGTAATAGGATTCGGCGTACTTACGACATGAATCACCTCTCAAACCTCATCGATCCTCGATATAAAAATTACATACGTATCTACGTTTGTAATTTTTTTTTTAGCTCACCTGCAACAGAAAAGAGAAGAAAAAAAATTAAAAATCAGTTGATAAGAAAATAATCATAATAAGTTAACGTAAGTCGGTATGTATTTGCATTGACGAAGCATGGATTTTTTGGTCAAAATTGACCATTTACCCATTTCTGTCAAAAACAACAAAATTTATATCTTTTAGCCAAAAATTACTCTTTTTTTTGCCAAATTATCACTTTCTTGTCAAAATTGAACATTTTTGGTCACACTGAAAATGACATTTTTTCATCAAATTATAACTTTCATGTCAAAATTGATTACTTCAGATCAAGGTGAGATTTCTTTTGTCAAAAAGTGACTTCTCAAGTAAAAACTGACAGCTTTGGATCAAGATTGATTTTTTGGCTTGAATTGCGCTTTCCATCACACTACGACCTTTTCTTGTCAAAATTGACAGATTTTTGGCCAAAAGTGATCGTTTTGATCGGCAGGTCAGAATTTTTCATCAAATCAAGACATTTAATGTCAAGTTGCAAGTTTTTTGTCAAATTCTGTGAAAATTGACAGTTTTTGGTCAGAATTGATTTTTTTGGTCAAATTTGTGATTTTTTGCCAAATTACGATTTTTTAACGCGGAAATTGACAGTTTAAGGTCAACATTGATTTTTTTTAGTCCAATTTGCCAATTTGTGTCAAATTATGTTTTTTTACGTGGGAATTGGCAGTTTTTGGTCAAAATTGATTTTTTTTGGGTCCAATTTGTGATTTTTTGTCAAATTACGATTTTTTTAACGCGGAAATTGACAGTTTTAGGTCAAAATTGATTTTTTTTAGTCCAATTTGCCAATTTGTATCAAATTATGTTTTTTACGTGGGAATTGACAGTTTTTGGTCAAAATTGATTTTTTGGGTCCAGGATGACTTTTTCCCAGCACAATGTGATTTTTCAAGGCGAAAAACGTTTTTGGCCGACGTTGTGATTTTTTTTTCATCAAATCCTGACTTTTCATTTCAAAATTGGCAATTTTTGGTCAAAATTGATTTTTTGGTTCAGGAATCAACCATTTTGGTCTCGGTTAAAATTTTCCATTGAATCATGACTTGCAATTTCAATGTCAAAATTGACGTTTTCGGCCGAGGTTCGCCGGTTTGGGAGGGGGGAGGAGGGGAATTGAAAATTTCACTTCACACGTTACTAAAACAATCAAAGCTTTTATTTTTAAAAAGGTCCAAGTCCAAAAACTTCGGATATAAAAATGTCTCCTTGTAATACATTAAAACATAAACTTTGAAAATTTTCAAACTCAAGTAAATCCCTTTAAAAATAAACGCTTTAATGTTGCTTCAAGTTAACAACCGGAGACATCAATCCAGCCGATCAACAAAACAAGCACCAAACCATTATTTCCACAGAGATCCTCGTTTGACAAACACTCGACAAATTACTGTCCCTCGCAAACACCCTAGATCAATTTTTCCTGAAGAGCTATGAAGAAAAATCCAAATCCAAATACATAAAGGTGTAAATATGGAGACGGTACGCTCGTCCACAGTTAGATTTTCACGTACAATGCGGAAAGGAAAACATTGACGTCGAGAGAGTGTAGTATATACATACTCCTATGTACCTACGTATACGTATAATAAGTCGAGGTACGAAGAGTACGCGGAGGGCGTTCGACGCGCAGTCTCTGGTGCTGTTCACCCCTTGACATGTATCTGTTCGGTGCCGACGGGGGCGCAGACGTCCCGCTGCGACCGACTTATAACCCATTCATTATAATAGTGACTTCATCCTTGCCCGTGTAACTTCAGTTGTTTATATAATTCATCAGGATTTTATATACGAAGCTTGTCTTTTAGGTGCTTTTTTTCCTCCCCCTTTCGTTACAATATTTGATATGACGAAAGATACCTGTTAAGTCGGCAGATAGATTTTTTTTATCGTATTTTTCTTTCACGAATCGAATTCTTGTTCACGCTTCGGTGATCTGCATTGGAAGCTTGACAATGAGAGGGGTAGTTATATAAATTTTCATTTTTTAAATACTTATATATTGTAACAAATAGGAACACGTGTGGTCGTGGGAATCAATCTTGCCACAGGCTGGTTCACATTATCGATAAGAGATAGAATGATCACTTTTTTCATAAAATGAGAGAAATCTCTTGGCTGGTGTTTTTTTTTCTTCGCTATAGCAATTAGATTAAACTATGTAGTTGCAGTTAAAATCGAAGAGGAATTTTTTATCTGTGTTTTTTTTTCTTATTTTTTAAATAGCTTTTCGTTATCACTGCCAAAAAATCTTTTTAACCGTATTTTCTATACTTTTAGTGGAGTTTTTTGGCCACATTTTTAGATTTTTTTCTCCTCTCCAAGTGAGTACGGGTTGAATTATTATTTGAGTTACGTTACACGTACTATACGAAATTGTCAGAGCCAAAGATCTATAATGGGAATCGTAAGTGCAATGAATAAAAACGCTCATATAGTGTTTTTTTTTTACTCCAACATTCGAGAATGTATTGTCGTGTAATATGACGACGATGTTGTTTTTTTCTATACCTTTCCCTCTTTTACAATGTCCGGCGCTCGGCGAGCTTTTACTTTAATCGAGCGAATGTGAAAATTACTCAAATCGTGCGTTTCATGTTGAAAACGAAGACAACCCTTTTCATTATATTAATGAGGTCTAAAATTGTACTCTGTAATTTTTTATTCCTTCCAGAACACGACGGACGAAGGTATACAAAAAAAGGTAAAAAAAAAGTGGAGAAAAAAAACGCACAGAGAACGATGTAATTACATTTGGTATAGTCGCGTTCATCGATTACGTCAACAGACAGCATACCATGTTCTTGGTAGGTTTTTACAGCACATAGTACCTGCGACGTATAAAAACGATAGGGTAAATTGTTATACGGCTATATGTATAGGTAGAACGACGAGGTGAATTTTAGTTAGAATTTCCAAGTTTCGCGTTTGTTGTGCGACACAAAGTGAAATGAAAAAGCTCGGTACGATTGATTTTTTTGCCAGCTTTTTCGCCGCGGCGCGGAAAACGAGCATCGGACTACACAATGGACTTTTTCACGGACACAGGGGGTGTCGGCGCGAGGAGGTCCAGTTCTAATAAAAACAATGGATTCAGTCATTGCGTTGAAATTCATTGGGCTTTTTGTGTGTGTTAGTTTCCGGCATTATATACGATGCCGTCGCCGGTGCTGTGTATTTTTTCCTTTTCCCCTTGATCCGCGCGCCTCGCCGGCGTTTACTTTTTGTCCTTTCGCACACAATATTTTTCATGGCTTTTTTTCCCAATTTCGGTATCGTACTTTTATAATTGAATTCTCATGTTTCTTAGATTCAACGTGGGTCGATTTTTCTTCTTTTCGTTCTCTTAATAAAGCGCCAAGCCGTATAACAAGGCGAAGGTAAAAGAGTACGGATAGGTACCTTATACCTACGTACGTATATACCCACCAAAGGCGATAGGTTTTCGCCTAGCGTACTATATAAGCCGAATCGAGCCGGTACGTTTAATATGTGCACGGTGACGGAAGGCAGGGTACAAACGATGTAGTATACGAAGACCGACTCGTATTGCGGCTTTTATTGATTAATGCCTCGGTATTTATCGCGCTCTACGTTTTCCGCCGACGATGCGAAGTGAATGGAAAATGGTGAATTAGAGGGAAATTCGCAACACCGACTGATACTACTATTGGGAATACGCCGCATGCCGATACCGAATTTTACCAAGTGCGTGGCCAGAAATTGAGTGAAATTCACCCAACTCAGCCGTACACACACACAATTGCCCCAATATGCTAGGGGAGAAATTAAACAACTCGTGAGATATCTAGTAAATAATAAATTTTGCCCCTTAATTTCATTCCACAAATCAGAATCGAGCGTTGAATGGAGAATTTTCAATAGGTCCTGATTCTGTCTTTTGGGTGTAGTCGGTTTTGAGCTCCATTGAGGAGCTATATCGAGTGTGTCGAGCTGTACAAATTTTTTAAACGGCGAATTGAGGAAACGTGATCAATTCGGAGTTATTTTTCTCTAGAGTGCAATGGAATTTTTATTGTTTTTGCTAGAATTGATAAGAGAGCTATTTATTTTTCTGAGAAGCGAAAATTGTAACAAAAAGCAAAGAGAAGAGGGAAGCCTATTCGTGCAAATTCAGATGTCAATTTTTCATTTTTCCTTAAAAATGAATTTTTTAAAATACAGAGAGAAATGAAATGATTTAAAAACATAGAAGTTGGAATCATTAAAATTGAATTTGAAAAAACATCAGAATTTAAAAAAAATTTTTTTTGATTTTTCTAACCAAAGTAACTATTTTTGCAATTAAAATTTCTGAAAAATTTTGAGAATTTTCAATTCCTCCAAAAACTACTTCAATTTTTCTTCCAATTTGAAATTTTCCAAAAAAATTAAAATTTTGAAAGATATCAAAAATTTAATTTTTTTTGAAATTGGAAAGAAAATATTTTCAATTTTTAAATCAGCATTCTGCATTTTCAAAAAATTGAAAATTTTGTTTTTAAAATTTCAACTTTTCAAATCCTAAACTTAAATTTTCAGGAATTTTTCGTTTTCAAAATTTCTAGTATACATTTTAAATTTTTTCCCCCCAAAAATTTTAAAAGGGTAAGTATAGCCCATTAAGTATGGTGAATTGGCCCTGAGAACGGATTTTGAAATTTTCTGATAGAAATTGGTTCTTATGGTCTAAAAAACTCGTGACAAAATTTTTAGCTCCCTACAGGGATGTAATGATATTTTTGATCACGATAATATCACGATTAATCGGATCATCTCATGATCAGGTTTTCACTTTTTCACCACTGGGATCGCTAGTATCTCTCCGAAAATTCGGAAATAATTTG
>FIZT01030976.1:0-12777 GCA_900065295.1 Paracoccus marginatus
TTTTCCTTTTTTTTTGTTGTGTTTTCGGTTTTTCCCCCCCCCCCCCCTCTTCATATAGGGTATAGTCTAAATTAGCCCTTCTTTTTTGAAAAATTTTCTCGTTCTGCCATTTTGCTTTTTCCTAATTTTTCTAGTCGAAATACGTGAAAATTGATTTCAATTTTTTTTCTCAATTTTTTAAAGTCAGTTTTCAGCTTAAAAATTGGTTGAAATAAAATTGTGAAATTTTGTTTCAATCTGCATGAATTTTTTGGGTGTATTTTTTCAATTTTTTTCTGTTTTTTGAATCAGTTGAATTTTTTTATTTTTTGCGAAAATTTCGGAATGATTCGTCGAAACCCTTCTCCCCCTCCCATCCCTCCCACCCCTCCCTCCAAAAAAATTTTGATCAGTTTTTCAAAAAAATTACGGTGTTTGATTGTGATTTTATATACGAAACATAATTTGAAATTTTTTTGAGTTATTTTTATTTCAAGGATTGGAAGCGATTAAAAAAAAAAAAGTTCTTATAATCCTTACTTGCTTTTTCGAAATTTTTTCCATTTCGAAAATTTTTTTTCACCTTGAATTATCGAAAGAAAAGTCTCCTTTATTTTTTCAGATTTTTTATTCATTTTTTTTTTTAGAAAAAAAGACGTGTCTTTTCAATCTTCTCCTTTCTTTCAAAATTTGTTCCAATTTTTTCCACTCTTCAAAACATAAGTGGGAGGTTTCTCAAGGTTGGATTTTTCTGGATATGAGATATTCATAATTTAATATCTGACGCCTTGCTGGATCGCATAATAGCAAAATAGTGATGGATAATAGGCTGGAATTTTAAACACTCGAAAATCCCATCGATTATCAAATTACTTGGCCTTTCAAACTTCAAGAGGTTGGAGTCGAATTAATTTCTCGAGCTGTTATTATCGATGGATTTCAATTTTCTTCCGAGAATTTCATCAAAAAAGGGGACTTCGAACTCGAATAATATAAGCACTATTTTCATCTCACGTCAGATATTTTTATAATTCTGGTTTCGTCATTTTCAGTAAATTTCCCTCGCCCACTCATTCCCAAAATAATGCACCAAACCGTTATACCTACTCGATCTTACCATACCATAAACAAAAATAATGCATCGTAAATACATGTACATATTACGAGCATAAACAGCTCGAACAAAGCGTGACAATTACGTACGTCAGTATACGTATACGAGTGCGTTTTCATTCATTGGCAATGACGACGACGCCGGGCGACTCGGCAAGTTCCTAAGACGAAAACGAAATTAATTTAAATCTCGCCAGCGACAAGACAAGTGACGAGAGTGCGAGAGAGAGAGAAAATCTGCAGTGGTAATTCGCGCGAGAACCGTTAAACGGTGGCGTGGTGGCGAGTCAAGTCACGGCGGCGTGAATGCGCGTATATTCAAATTAGAACACAATGAACTTGACACCTGGTACTTGTCAAACGCCTGCCCGGCCCGCGAGTACCAGTACCATACGACGACGCTTTCTCGTCTTACGCAGATGAAATGAAAATTACACGGCCGACGGAGTTTAATACTCGTATTATGTACTACGAGTATTTCGCACCGGCACACGCTTACTCGCGCCGCCTGGCGACCAATCAATGTCAACGATGAAATCTGTCCTGAAACCGAGCACGTGCTTTGGGAGTCGGTGTACTCTCGATGGATGCGGCGAAAAAAATCATATCGCTGTGGGATTTTTTTTAGACGCGATTTTTTTTTTTCAAAGTTTATTTCGGCTTATCTCTCTCCTCGTATACGTTGTTGCTTGGAATTGATAATATTTCAGGTTAATGCTTCGAAGAGATGAACGCGAATTATATAGGTCGTGTATTTGTTTGTATGGGTACGTGTAGTGCGTGCGTCTGTGTACTTGGTCGACGTGTTTGGCCGACGAAGAAGACGTGCATCGCGTGCTGATAATCGTACTATGTACACGATGTTGCGCTACGTGATAAAGACGATAAATATGATTAAAAAATTTACGCATGAGTTGATGATTTTTACGTACAGCATCGCGGAGGCTGATGCGTGTGCATGTATTTCCTTTAAGGGTCGAGATGCCGACGCGCCGCGCTGCAGCTAATTAGTTTTCGCGTTGAAAGCGAAGGCAGCCAGGACCGAATAGAATGCAATCGTATGTGGTAACATTGAACGATTAGGTACGAGTTGTTTTTCCTGCTCAATAGGTTCGATCTGGTTTCTTCTCGCGGTACGACCTTAAGGTACAATGTACCGTTCCCTCCTCTATACGCGCTGCACTTTGCACTTCTCGTATATCGTGCCTTTTAGCGTAGCTCGCACGTACATTGTACGCAGTATTTGGAAACGAGATAGATAGATTGATGGGTGGTGAGCGAACCGAACGCACGTGTTGAGCCCAGCTCGAACGAAACTTGCGGTCTTATTGCGTGAAAGTCTTATAAAAGTCGAGTCTCTTTTCTACCAGACCGAATCCTTTGAAGTTGATTATATTAAAAGTACGACGAGCTCGAAAGTTCAGAGCTGTAGAAGCGCGATTAGATTTTTCATGGCCGAAACGTACTCGCGTAGCCCCGTTTATGTATACGTATAGAAATTTCCATGCCATTTCGAGCTTTCAAATTACCGTTTTGAAATCAGCTAGGGATTACGATGCGGTATACGTAGGTATACCTATGGATGGAATTTAATTTTATGTACGTACTTGAGTAGATATACGCCACGAACGACGGAAACTGGAATTCCTCACGTGCTGCGACAGATCGGATTAAAACATCAATATACTTAAGATGACTGGTTGGAAAACAGACTATAATCCGATGAGTCATTGGTCATTGCCGTCTTGTCATACGGTTTCAAATTCCCCGTCAGCCCTTTGGTGTTTTTTTTTCTGCAGACCGAGCAGCTCGCGATTGCTATTTTAATTACACCCCGTACTTTTTTTTTCCACCTCACGAGACTTGGTCGATGAGATGAGAAAAATATACGTACGACAAAGCTGCAGGAAATTCGACCAAGTCGAACGAATGGCTCTGACCTAAGGTGAAATTCTGCAATTTTTGCAAACACCCCGAGAGGAAGTTGTACGTTCATGTGCTTGACACACGCGTCTCGAGAAGTGGTATGATTTTACGTCAGAAAATGCGCGATAAACAAATGAATCATTGACCGCGATTGGTAGGTACCCGAAGCGTACGGCAGTGTTTTGCATTAAACATGGAAGTAAATATTTTACGATTGGAAAATTCTTCACCATTCGTTCCCTGCTGCGATGCAGATTTTTTTCCGTCACCTTGAAGCGATTATTACGACGAACTTCCATTAATCGCGCTGGTAATAAAGTAATGCTAATCAGCAGCTTTGCTAGATTCGGGTTGAAACGAAAATTGTAATTAGTGTAGAAAAAGCTCTGCTCACGTGCGATGATGTATAGGGTGATAAAAAGGCTCGCCGAATGCTGAAAATTTTTACGCTTTGAAAGTAACACGCGTAAGGTATCGTTATGGCAATTGCACCGGAAGAAGGCGTAATAATATTGGTGGAAACGTCTTGATACAATGTTTTTTTTACTATCATTTTTGATACGGTAGTTTTGTAGGTAATTATTTTATAATTTGGCGTAATTTTTTTGCACTATAATTTTTGGCGGCTTGGAAAATTGTAAAGTTTTTTTCGAATGCGGTTTTTTATTGTACGACTCGAGTAGGGAATGAACGGCGATAATATCTACGTAAATTGGAAGTTTGTATAGGTGTTATTTTTTAATTTCGAATGTGAGCAAATGATAATTTTTGAGATTATGCCCATGTTTACAATTTTTTTTTCACGTTCGGAAAATTTTCGTGTGAAAATTCCTAGCACATGTGATTCTACTTTGAAAGTTACGTCGATGAGAATTTCTTCAGACTTAGGACGCCATATTTCTATCTTGAGGGAAGTTTCCAAATTCAAAAACCTGTTGGGGTGCAAAATATTTCTACTTTTTTTTTTTTTTGAGAAATCAATTTTACACGTTAAGGCAAATGAAATTAGATTTTTTGGAAACCGGTTCACTGGTTTGCAATTGCAACCAGTTGCCGATAACTCCAAAAAAATGAGCTGAAAATTTTTCTGGAGAATTTGTTGAGATGAATAAACGAAATTTTTCTTGTCTCTTATTGTAATTTTTGAACCAGTTCGATAGTTCGCAATTTCCTTTTTTTTTTGGAATTGAGGGGGGGGGGGGGGGTCAAAAAAAAAAAAAAAAAAAAAAGGTTCAAACTTCGAAATCAAAAATTTTTTTTTTTTTTTTTTGGAGGGGGGGGGGGGGGGGTGTCAAAAATAAAAATAAATAAAAAAGGTTCAAACTTCGAAATCAAACATTTTTTTCTGAACGGTTTCTAATAAGGTTGTTATTAAAAACATTCAGTTTTTGGTGGTTGGCAGCCCTTTTGGATTTTTTGTCAGTTGAACCGGTTAATATCTCGAGAAATATCGATCTGGCTCAAAAACTACAAGAGATGACAATTGTGTAATTTTTCAAGACCTAAAAATTTTGTCCCAAAAAATTCTCTGTAATTCTATTTTTTAGGAGATTATCGACAACTGGGTGCAAACCAGTGAACCGGTTTCTAAAAATCATCCCACATTTCACCCGTCTCTTCTCGAAGTGTCAAGTTGATTCAACTAAAAAGCACTAGTCAAATTTGGCTTTGGCATTTTTTTTTTAGAATTAGCGTTTCGAAACCGGTTAATATCTCGAGAATTATCGAACCGGTTCAAAAACTACAAGAGTCAAAAAGTGTTCGGTTTTTCAAGATCTACAGATCTTGTTGTATAAAATTTTTTATAGCTTCATTTTTTTGGCAATTGTCAAAAAAAACTGGTTGCAAACCAGTGAACCGGTTTCTAAAAATCATCGCATTCAACTCGTCTCGGAATATAAAAGCTAATTTAACAAAAAAAAAGCACGAGTAAGACTTTGCTCTGGTAGTCCGGTAATTTTTTTTCAGAATTAGCGTTTCGAAACCGGTTAATATCTCCAGAGTTATCAAACCAGTTCAAAAACTACAGAAGACAAAAAAGTGTTTAGTTTTTCAAGATCTTTAAATTTTATTCTATAAAATTTTTTGTGATTCATTTTTTTTGGGAATTATCGACAACTGGTTGCAAATCAGTGAACCGGTTTCGAAACCAGTGAACTGGTTTCTAAAAATCATAGCACATTCTACTCGTTTTGGAGTGTCAAGTTGATTGAACAAATCATTTTTTTTTTTTCAGAATTGGCGTTTCGAAACCGGTTAATATCTCGAGAATTATCGAACCGGTTCAAAAACTACAAGAGTCAAAAAGTGTTCGGTTTTCCAAGATCTACAAATCTTGTTGTATAAAATTTTTTATAGCTTCATTTTTTTGGCAATTGTCAAAAAAAAACTGGTTGCAAACCAGTGATTCATTTTTTTGGAAATTATCGACAACTGGTTGCAAATCAGTGAACCGGTTTCGAAACCAGTGAACTGGTTTCTAAAAATCATAGCACATTCTACTCGTTTTGGAGTGTCAAGTTGATTGAACAAATCATTTTTTTTCAGAATCGACGTTTCGAAACCGGTTCATATCTCGAGAATTATCGAACCGGTTCAAAAACTACAAGGGACAAAAAGTATTCAATTTTTCAAGATCTACAAAAATCTTGTTCTGCATAATTTTTTCTAGCTTCATCTTTTTGGAAATTGTCGACAGAACTGGTTGCGACGAACCAGTAAATCAGATTCTTTGTTTGTGGACACCATGTATGCGGGGTTAAAAATCCGATTATTGAAATTAGATGTCCTCATTGGCCGAATCGAATTGCAATGCCATTTGAACCGTCTCGCTAGGTATTTCTTTTCAATTCGGAATCAAAATTATTCAATTTTTAATTACCTATAGATTTTCAATCTTCAATTTTTTTTTCAATTTTTAAGTTGTTTTTTTTTTTCAATCAAAAGTTGCTCAGTCGTACTATCGACGTCTCAACTTGACACGCGTGACGGAAATTTTTCAAAAATTCCGCCTACCAAGTATTTATAAACGCTTAGGTATTCCATTCTTTCTATGCACGTAGGAATTTTTTCAGAATTTTTCCTCGCATAGGTGTCGAAAGAGTTGATATTTTGAAAAATAAAAACGTGTCGTTTCATTCACGACGAGAGGGACAAAAAGGAAAAAATTGCGATGGAATTTTTTTTACAAGTGCAATGAGTGATTTCGATCACCTTAAAAATTAGAAATGTATGTAGTTTCGACACTTTCGACTGTTTTTTTTTTTTGTTTTTTAGACCCATAATAACTACGCCTATTTGCTGGAAATTCGATGTAGAATATTTCTACCTATAGCTAAGCGCGCGATGGTGTCATCGTTTGTCGCGCTTGTTTTTTAGATTATCTCTTAACGATCGTTGTAGACAAACAAGGTATCGCTAATCGTGTACCTTGCGAAGGTTTTTACTTAATCAACTTGAAAAAGCCGAAATAATTTATTATCTCGATTCAGGAAAATATCAAGTTCGGCAATTTAGTTTAAGACGTATTTTTCGTACCTATAAATTCGATTAAATATTTACCAAAAAAAAAAAAAAATTAAATCGTCTACGTAAATAAAAACAGTGGATCGTCGATTTAGGTGTAGTATTTTTTTGGAACGATGGAACGAGAAAATTACACCAATTAGTAATATTTCGCGACCGACGATCATTTACCAACGGATTGTTAATGCGATGACGTAATGATTACGAGCCGTCTAGCGATTAGCCGTTTGTATACGATAGGTACAGTACAGTACGGACAGATCAACGAAATAATGGAATTTTTTGGAAACTGTAAAATTACCTTATCTCGTGGATATACTATGTGGACAATTTACTTTTTATTATCTTTCGATTATACTATAAGGGTGCGTTTGCGGCCTTGGTTCTTTTTTTCTTCTCTCTCAACTTATCATTAATATTGATATGATAATCACGCGTAAAAAAAGCACTAATGGCGCCGTCAACTATCAATCCGGTCTAATGATCTTGGTCGTCATCGCCGAAACTTGGTGGTACGCGCGGAAAAAACTCCCATTAAAGAATAAATCGCCTATTAAACTGGATCGTCTGGAAAACCGCCCCATATTTTTAGTCATCGACCGCAAAAAACCGCCCGCAGAGTGGATTCTATAGACTACCTAGACCTACCCCGGATTATAAATCCGCAGGAATTCGACGAAGGAAAAACCACAGGATATGCGCGGATTAATTACCATCCGGATTAAATCACCTCGCGGAATTATGTTTATGGTTTTCTAGATATGTTCTCGTATACGTACATATGCTCGTGTTCGTCGTGTGCAAGGACGTCATCTTTGACGGCGTCGGCGCTTCCGTTTTCATCTTAATTGTATTATTGCGATCGATCATATTATATTGTACTGTAGAGATGCGGAGCGGAGCAAATTATATATTTTGATTTCTGGAAAACACGTACGTATACACGAAGTTGCGGTTTTATATGCACGATCGACGATATCGCGAGTGAATCACGAGTTTGGAAAATTTTCTTCGTCGTGTACGAATGCATGCGTTGCTTCTTTGCATCGTCGGTGCAATGGTGAATTTTACGACGAGTCAAGAATCTCGTAAAAAAAAATTCCCACCTTCTACATATTACGAGTTGATTCAAATAACCGTGGATTGTTTTTCAATACGTAGACCTACGTAGTACGTACTCGACGTAAAAAAAAGTGCAGTTTTTGTTATTCGGTCATATGAAAAATTACCTTGTTATACGTGCATCGTCGTCGAAGGTACACAAACATACCCAGTGTAAATATTACCGACGAAGATATGTATTTCTTGTTGGTATATGTATACGTATGTAATGTAGACGACTAGACGTAGACCTACCTAACTTACCGCTACCTTATATCCAATCGAAACCGCAATATTATAGCATTTCCGTTAATACCTGACGTGCTTTATTATTATCATCTTGAACTTGAAATCTCGTGATGGTTATTGCGTGCGTTAGATTGTGTCAAAACATACACATACGTATATCTACATATGTATACGTATGTACGTACGTACGTCTATACAAGATATTGGCACGTTTCTGTCGGCGTTTACTTTATTGTTTTTCTTCCCCGTTTATTATTTTTTTTATATTTATTTTCGTATTTGAACCTTCTTAATACATATGTTGGTAATTATACGTTACGGGGTCGAATTGACCGACGACTAAACGTTTTGTTATTCGTATTGTTTTGTCGGGGAATTTTGCTTTATTTTTAAATTAATTTTTTATGAAAAAAAAAAGATTTTCAGTTTTGAAAAAAATCAGAGAAAATTCAAATTATACCCGGTTTCCAAAAAAATTAATCAACGAACTTTTTTGAATGGTGTAGTTTTTTTCCAACTGAAAATTTTCTCAAAAATTGTTTTCAATCAAACTTTGAAAAAAAATCAATATGGCATTTAGAAGTTCAAATTGGGGAGAAAATTTGAAAAAAAAATTATTCAGCGCAGAATGAAAAAAAAAAAAAATTCTGAGTAATTATTTTTAAAAAAAGGAAAAAGTTTACAAAATTCAATTTGGAAGCGAAAAATTTCATTGCTCAAAATTTCAAAAATTTGTTTTTTTTCTTTTCAAAAATTTGATGATTTTTTGAGGAGAAAATTGAATCATATCAAATAGTTGGAAAAATTATTTCGAACCAATTTGAAAACAAAAAAATTATTTTCCTCAAAAATCGTGAAATTTTTTCGGGGAAATTCGAATTAGCATCAAAATTTCCAATAATTGATCGCCTAATTTTTTTTCAGAGCCGTGCAGAGAAAATTGGGGCCCGGAGGGAAAAAACCCGAAAGCAAAGAAAGAGAAAGCTCTTTACATTAATTCATTTGGGAATTATGCATAATACATATATAAAATTTTCAGTATTTTCAAGTTTTTAGAGTTTTTTTTTTTCAAACATTTTCAAAATTTTGTCGTTTGGGCCCTTAACAGGCCCTCAAAAAAATCACAGGCCTGGGGGGAAACCCCCTCTGCTCAGGCCTGATCTTAATCAGCACAAAAAATGCAAAATTTTCAATAATTTTACTCGATCATTGTTTTTGAGCAAAATTTTAATGTAAAAATTCAAATTAGGACCAACTTGAAGGGGAGAAAACAATTTTCTAAAATTTTTGAAAAATCAGTCATCTCAAAACGTTATAAAATACTCAGGGGGGAATCAGAAATGGGGGGGGGGGCGATTTTGAGAAATTCAAATCCGATAATTTTTTTTTGAAATCCTCAAATAAAATTTGCCTAAAATTGGGGAAAAAAACTAATCGACACAAATAAAATGCCAAAATTTTTTTCGAGTATTGCATATTAATTATTGAAAAAAGTAATTTGACTCGATAATTGTTTTTGAAAAAAATTTTAGTGTGAAAATTCAAATTGGGACTGACTTAAGGTGGAAAAAACAATTTTCTAAAAATTTTGAAAAAAATCGATGATCTCAAATTTTTGGAAAAATAACTTCGAGTAGGGCCAACATTCAGAAAAAAAATTGAGCAGGGGAATTTTGGGAAATTTGAATTTTTTTTTGTACCTACTTCCTGAAATAAAATTTTCATAAAATTGGAAATACGAAAATTAATCAACAAAAAAATGCGATTTTTTTTTCGAGTAATGCATAAATTATTGAGAAATTAATTTTACTCGATAATTGTTTTTCAACAAAATTCAGACGTAAAAATTGAATTTGAGACCAACTTGAGGGGGGGGGGGGCGAAATTTTGGAAAAAATCCATCATCTTCAAACGTTGGAAAAATAATTTTGAGTAATACCTATTCAGAATAAATTTCAAAAATAGGGGTGTGGAAAAATTTGAATTGGTGCATTTTGTTTTGGTTGAAATGAGATCCACGTGCATATACTCGTAGGTAAGAGTAGAGTACCTCATGTGTTTTTGAGTGCCTCTAATTGTAGAAAAGCAAATTATTCAAAAATCATTTTTGTAAAATTTTCAAATTCACATGATTCGAATTTTTTTCTCCAAAATTCCGGGAAAATGTCCCCAAAATTTCAAAAATTTGCTTGAAAATTTTTAATTTGAAGGTGTTCAAAATTGTGCGGGGGGGGGGGGGGGGTGATCGTCACAAAATATTACAAAAATTCTCCTGATGTTATTTTTAAAAAAAATGAAAAAAAAAACATTTTCTCCAAAATTAAAAATTTGAATCAGCTTAAAAATTTCCAACAGGGTGGTAGATTTTTTTCGAAATCGAAAAAAATGAAATTCATCACAAAATGTGAAAAATCGTCTTCAAAACTCATTATTATTGTGGTAATTTTGAGAATTACTGTCATTCTCGAAATTTCGTATCAACAGAGTATACAGAGAGATAAGCCATTATATTCTGACGAACGTACCTCCGTCTGTTTCCCCTTTTCATTATTAGACAATTCTGGCTCATTTACCATCCGCTTCTTCATATACCATAAAATTATACGTACGAAAGAAAAAAAGCTAGGTTTTTTACTTCGCCTCGATTTGACGCCCGTGCACGTATATTACTCTGTGCGGGAAAAAAATACCGCAGCGAGCAAGTTATACTTTAATATCAACACTCAATACGTTTAAAAATTCAGCTCGCTTAATGCTAAACCGTATAAAGCGCAAAAATTCGCCTCGGTTGTTTGTAATTTGCGCTGATATTAAAGGTATTACGACAACTGCGACGAGCCGAAGAAAAAGGCGACGCGGAAATCTCCCATATAGGTACTTATACCTAGTTACCTACGTCGACAACTCCGCAGCAGCTATAATATGTGTTGCAAAAGGGGGGCCCCTGTTTTTATAAAAAATTCACACCGTATAGTGTATGCAATGTTTTTCGCTCGCTCGCTGGCTCGTTCGAGCTACTAATCTCGTTACCGTACATTTGAGCTGATCTAGGGTATACCCGACGAGGTTTTTTTTTTTTTTTAATATTATATTATCGAAATGAATTTATTATGAAGTGTGTGTAGAGTAGGTCTAGGTACTGGTAGGTATGCGCAGAGCTGGCTGTATAATACGGTTATATGGTATAGGAAAATGTCACTGGCAAGCTCAAAGGGTATTCGTTCAATTTAATTTACGTAACCGTGATTAATTATTATTTTATGTATACGGTATTCGCAATACCTTTTTTTTTTTTTGTACAAGGTATATACGTATAACCGTTTGGTACCATGGAATGGAATAGACGAGTATAGGATGCAGTCTGATGACAGCGTATAATGTGACGCCACGAGACTCGACTGGTGAAATTTTCCAATGCTTGGTGCTGGTCGTAGACATATATCGAAGCTATTAGAGTGCTGCAATTTGACGATCTAATTATACCGAGGGCTATGCCGTCGAACACCAATGGTTGGGGAGGGTTCCTTCGTATCGGGTAAATTACTTTTTGGTGTATTTCCCCACGTGACTGTCGAACGATGGAATGCAATTTGGAATTGAAGTTTTACGACATTGATAAGCGAGATATTGATTCCATATCATCGTTATCGTGCCGTGTGGTGTGGTGACGATGGAAAAAATTTAATTTTTTCACCTGCCATGCCGCTTCGTCGTATAATTTATTCGCTAACGGATGAGAAATTGCTTCGGAGTAAAAAAAAAAATTCCTCTAAAAGTTATCTACCATTTCTACGTATACGTGTGCGTAAAAGTTGCGAAAAAATGCCCGGCCTAAGCTCGCTCTTTTCTCTCTGTTTTTTTTTTTTTTTAATTGGTCACAAAAGGACGTCGACGTCGTTTTCATCGTCGCCGATTTTTTTTTTATACGCAATACCTACGCGTACCCGGTCTGGGACGAATAAAAATGACATACAAATTACGTACGTTGACCGAGCCGATGCTTGTATACTTGCCCGTGTAAACAATTTAGATTCCTTTGCTGGATGCTGCGACCTTGTCGAGTTTTTAATTAATTCCAACGGGAATATATATTTTTTTGGCGAACAAAATTCGTTTTTTTTTCTTCTTCTAAATTGACTTACTCGCCGAATTGCTAACTGTTTCACGAGCGTATTGAAAAATTTCCCACAAACGAGCCTACCAACTTTACTCGTACTATACACGTACTTTGGATGTGATTTCCATCTCGCAGCTAATGTATACTATTGTACCGAAGATAGAGTTACGCTTCATGTTGGGAATTTTTCCAATTTTAAAAAAGTTTTTAAACGATGTTTCGAGAAGAGGTTTTTTTTTCGTCTTTCTCTATAGGTATGTGTAATATGAAAGCTCGTTGGTAGTAGGTATAAAAAATTTAGGTGCTAGGATGAAAGTTTCTTTTCGTCGGCGCAGAAATTAGAATCAGATTCGAGAGCGAAGGATAATACGATTCGTTTTCCATTCGTAATGCCGATTTGGCTGATGGTGTGGGGGGGGCAGTGGGTGACCTGAGGGCTTACTTATGTTAATAATTTAATAATAAGGATATATTTTGAAGTCTTATTACGTTTTTCTGTTTGCAGGTGAGTGCAATTGAAGATTTATCCGGATTATTATGTACTTCAGTACAGGCAAATTAATTTTAAAATAGGGCGAAAGTGGAAAAAATTTATGACAGCGGTTTTTTTGCGGGAATGTGTTCAGAAGGGTCCCAATAGTTACCCTATAAAACCCAAGAGCTCCAAGTGCGGAGGAAAATTTTTTGGGGTGAAACATCCCCCTAAAATGAGTTTTTCCTTATTATTTTGAAAAATATCAATTTTGGATAAGAAATGATAACAAATT
>FIZT01030984.1:0-10885 GCA_900065295.1 Paracoccus marginatus
CCATGAAAATTTCGAATTTTTTTTTTTCACCAAGTATAAATGAGGACCACCCTAACATACATACATCCAAACCATAGAATAGATAAATTTCCAGAACAAACTTCGATGTTATTATACCTTCACCAATTACTTAAAAAATCCGGAGGTAAGAACACTCACCGGAACAGAATAAACCACTGGTCACTCGATACGAGCAGCTTATTTGCCAACAATCCTGAAATTAAAAAAAAAGAAACGTTAAAATTATCTCTAAAAAAACTTACGTTTAAAGAAAATAAGAAAAAAATGTGGATTAAATCTTGAATTGTCATTTTCTGGTAGTGAACATCATCGACCAAAAAAAAACTAACCACGAAATCGTGTTCAACGAGTCAATTTACCCCTTTATACGTATTTTTTGGGACCGTTTTGCTCAAAATTCTCAAAATTATATTTTTACCATGAGAATTACAAGTTCCGACGGCGCACGAGGGTGAATATTGGTCGAATGGAAATTCCAATGTTGGATTCGGTTTCTACGGGTCAAGTTACCTAAATTTAGAAACTTTTCACAATTATTATGGAAAAATTTGAAAAATTTGATTTTTTAACCAGTTTTTTCTAAAATTGTGAGGGAGAATCGAATTTTTCAAGTTTTGCCAAATTTATTGCAAAAAATGTCTAGATGGGACTAATATGTATAATCCGTAGAATTAGAATTTGGCATCAGAATTTTTTTTTTTGACCAATATTTACCTTCGTACTCCGTCAAAACTTGCACGCAAGAATGTATTTTTCATCAAGGTCCTGGTGAGCAAAAAATCTGAAAAATCACCAATATTGTGCTAAGGCAGACCCATATTTGTACCATAAATAAAAATTTTTGAAATTATAGGAGTTTCTAAGTAGGTTTTTGGCTAGAATGTAGCGCAAAAAAATCTGAAAAAATTCTCAATACTTCGTTACCATTCCTCAAATATACCATATAAATTTCAAAATTTTTGATTGATCAAGTACCACAGTAGAATTTTTCAAAAAAAAAAGATATTTTGGGGGTTGCAGGGAAGAGGGGAGTAGGGTGGGAGGAGGAAAATGCGCCTTAGATTTTTTGAGCCCTTTATAATGTATGATGGTTCGTTTTGGGGTACCCTTTCAAAAAGCAGAGATGAATTTCTTAAATTTTTGAAAAAAATTCAAAATCTACTATTTTATTCAATATATCAAAATGTGATCCTATAGAATGAGGAAGACATCCCATTTCTATACCCTTCGCCATCAATTCGAAGCCATTTTCCTATTTTTGGTGTTTCTAGCGAGTTTCTCGGGGGGGGGGGGGAGAGGGGGGTTCATTCCTCAATTTTAGCACAAAACTTCTACGAAAAAATGTAAGGGCCGTATTCATAGACGATTTTCAAGGGTTACTTGGCCAAGTAGTGAATTTTGAAGCAATTCTGCGAAGTAATTATAGCAACTAAAAGTGAATTATTATATTAAATCGAAACATTAGAGTCCATTCTTTCGATTTAATATAATACAATATTCACTTTCAGCTGCTTTCATCACCACGCAAAATTGCTTCAAAATTCACTACTTGACCAAGTTACCCTAAAGTATCGTCTATGAATATACGGCCCTAATTCTTCATCATCGTTGATTGTTGTGGCCTAGTGATACAATATTATGTATATTCGCAACTAGAAATTTACAATTGGTAAACTTCGTCGCCTACCATGTGGGTTCCCGTCGAGAGAACGCAGTTACGTTTATTTGCATTTAAAGTACCTACCTATGCGCTTTTCGAATTCACCTTGAAACCAGTTTTTGGCACATGGCCCACCTTGGAATGGGACGCTTTTATTTGATAACCAACCAACAAAGTTGCAATATTCGGATGCAAGATGTAAATTCGAACGTGCAATACACTTAAATATCATTGCATGAACTGTGAACAAGTAGATACATATGAAATGAAATTACTGTTGCTCGAGTTTCCAAAGTGTTTCAATTCCAATAACTAGGTAAAAGTTTCGAGAAGAACGATGGCAATAACCATAACCGAGACCACAAACCTGCTAAAAAGTAATAAAGATGAACTCAGGTTAGTATCCAGACCTACCTACAATTGAAGGGTCCACGGAAAGAGCCGATACAGTCCAAGATTTTTCGACATCGAGATTTTGGACTTACTCGGTTCTTTCCGTGGGCCCTTCGATTGTATTATAAGTACCTACCTACGTATGATAGTGACTCAATTGTCAGCTTTTTGTTTTCATATGCCAAGCAGCAAAAAGTTTTCATCGGCAGCCAAACCACCTCCGCTATTTTTCTCAAAACGCTTATTGGTCACAGTTTTGTTATTTCTCGACTTCGCTAATTTCCAGGTATTAAGGAATAATGTAAATATCGCCGTTGTCGAAATGACGTCGGAAAAATTAATCTTTCGAGGCAACAGCACCACAGTAAAAGTAAGTGGGTACTTATATGTAATATCGGTGTGGTTGTACTTTGCATTAAGTAACATATAAACATTTTGATCAATATGGGCGAGTCAATAATTCCCTTCTTCTCCCCCCCCCCCCCCCCAAAAAAAAAAAAAAAGTCAATAATTCCCTTCTTCTCCCCCCCCCCCCCAAAAAAAAAAAAAAATTCAATAATGTACGAATTCAATCATTAAAAAAATTAAAATGTGTCAGATAAGTTTCCATAGAAAATCAACATCATTTTGAGAGAACTCTGAGAAAATTACCTACTTTTTTTCTAAAACCAAACAACGTATTGATTTGTGAGAAGATTGAAAATTTTTCAATATTAGGTACATTTGGAAACAATTATCGAAAATTTTTTAAAAATTTCATTTTTGAAAAAAAAATAGGAAAATTTCTGTTTTGAAAAAAAAATCAATAATCAGCTTGAGAAAATGTGAAAATTGAATGGGGGGAGGGGTGAAAAAACAGCTCTTAAAAATGAAATTGTATAATTCGTTTTTGAAAAAAAAATGTAAAAGTTCAAATTTTTGAACACATTCAACATTTTTTTGAAAAATACCTAAGAAAACCTGTTATTTGAGCTTTTTTCCAAAAATTTCGCCGAAAAATTCGTCTTACTTTCAAAAAAAAAAATTCAAAAATTGGATAATTTTTGATCTCAAGAAATTGCAAAAATTGTGCAATTTTTTTTTTAATTCAAAAATTCAACTTAGAAAAATTCAAAAAAATCATTCAAAAAAAACTATGAAAATAATATTCATTCAATTCTGAAAAAAAATGTGAAAATTTCTTGTTAGAAAAGAATTGCACAAATTTTTAACAGAAAATAAGTTCATTTTTGAGGGGGGGGGGGGAGAACGCATAAAATATCAATTTTTCAAAAAAAATATCTACAAATAACAATTTTCGGGTGTGAGGAAAAAACCATCATAAATTGTTTTTTGAGAAAAAAAAAATGTTTTTCATTGCACCAGTGCCTACTCTATTTTTGCTGTCAACTTTCTTCCAACAGCCTGCCGAATTCGACTGGGATTCGGCCACGGTCGGTATCGTGCTCAGCGCAATCAATTACGGCGGTTTCCTCTCGTTTTTCAACGGATTCCTGATAGAAAAACTCGGAGGATCGTGGAGCTGCGCCGCATGCACTTTCATCTGCGGTCTGCTAACCGCACTCCATCCTTTAGCACTGAGCCAAGGTCTGTACGCATTCTTGGCTTGTCGTTTTTTGATGGGAATTTTCGAGGTGAGTTCCAAAAGTGACGTGAAATGTTCGCAAAATACAATATCATCAGATTATCTACAACCTAATGCAAACGTAGGCCGGATTTTACGCGAGTAATTCCGAAATGACAGCGAGATGGTTTCCCGTCAAAGAGAGGTCCACTCTTATTGGGTACAGTTTAAACGGCGTCAATGTTGGCTTGGCCATTGTGTATCCGTTTTGCGGATTTTTAGCTCAAACGTGGGGATGGAGAATGGTGTTCTATGTGACAGGTAAAACGCTTTAATCTACTCGACCAGCCATAATAACGAGAAACAAAATTTATCAATCGAATACACCTACTCAGGAATCGAGTCTATAGTTCTCTCCATCCTGCTGGTAATTTACGTTAGGAATCGACCATCGCAGGATAAAACACTTTCGAAAAGAGAACTCGAATATATACTTCAAGACAACGAACTTGCACACCCAAGACGTGAAGAAGAGAGCTCCAGTATTAAAGCGAAGGTACATACAATCGATTGAACACTTTTTCTGTACTAGAAACAATTGAAATAGGTATTCGAAAATTTCCGCAATTTGTTTCAGATCAAGAACGTATACAACGTATTCGAACCAATTCTCACATCAGCTCCTATTTGGTCCCTATTCATTTTTGCGTTCACGAACATGTGGTTAGGTACAGAGGTAACCGCCTGTTTACCATTATTTGTCGAAGGTGAACATTATTCTATCGATTAGGTAAGTTTTATTTAAGCGAATTCGTCTTACAACGATTTGTTTAATTCTGATCCAGACACGACGGGAGAAGAAAGCGATGTGGTGGGGTACCTCTCGTCGATACCGAACGTCATTTCCATTTTCTTGTACCCCATTACCGGAGCATTACTGGATTATTGGAAAAATCACAGTAAAATCACATCTACAAAGGTAGGTAATCAAAATGTAGCCAAACCCTCACTCTTACTCTTCTAGAGATTTCTGATGATCGACCCCGTGATTTTCATCTTCTACAGATCCATAAGTTGGTAATTAGCACAGCTTACATGGCTGCAATTGCTTTATTCGTGATGGTCACTTTCGTCTCGGATATAAGCGCGTTGCTTGTGATCTTCGTTCTGATTCAAGCTCTCTCTTGCACTGCTCGTCTAGTCATATCGTAAGCACTAGTTTACTTTACTGTAATGTACCCAATTGAAGGTGTCATCATCCTTCCATCTTTCTCATACTAAGTACATACTTTTCAGAATCGTCGGTGTGAACGTGGCTCCCAATTACACGAGCCACGTTGTCAGCATCTTGCTGTATTTCTTCTCACTCGGGGCTATCGGTGCGGTGACTACGACCGGATTTCTCATCCCAAACCATGTGAGTAATGAGTAGTGCGGATTTATATGTGAAAGTCTTCGGCCAAAAAATCTCACGACGTTTTATTTCGTTTATAGACCGCTCAAGAGTGGAATAACACCTTTTATTTGACTTCTGCCGTCGCTCTGCTCGGAGCTGTGATATTTCTAATCTGGGGATCTAGTGAACCTCAACAGTGGTCCAAATCACCGTCCATGAAATAGGAACCGTCGTTCATCTGTCCATACAACGAGAAGGCTGATGATGGTTCTCGAATTTGAATCTCCAGCTTCTTGTGGAGGCCTTACCTGAAAGTGTCCATGTGTAAACCATAGAATAGACATTGTTCAACATTTACCTCAATTTTTATACGTACCCAGCCATTTCCTGAAAAATTTGTCACTTACATACTCAATTTCCAACCTAATTTCCTACTTCGTCGAGGCCATCCGCTCGTAATCTGGCCAAAAAAGAAAAAAAAAATAGAGGCAAAAAATACCTATCCATTAACTCATGTACGTTTACCAAACAACATACATTTCTTCGAGCCATTAGCGATAGAAATTACATACATGAACTGTAAACGATATCAATGCTGATAATGGTAAAAAACCAACTCATTGAGGATCATTGTTTTCGAAAATAGGAAAAAAAAAAAATGAAAAGAAAAATGCGACCGCGACATATTCAAATTATCGATGCCATATAGCATAGCGTAAAGTCAAAACTCCTTACGCGTGAAAAAGATGTGAATCGTAATTCGCGAATCGCTTGCGCAGACTATTACGTATACTTGGCATCGTTCTTAATACTGCTTGCATAACAAATTAGCATCAATTTTACATGTGATAGTCTACAAGAAGAAAAAAAGTAGTCTTCGAGGGCAGTCAAGAGGTTTGTATCAATTTCACAGAATCGATTAATTTTTATTCGTTCAATTTGTGTGGGTGTTTTTTTTTTTTTGCCGCGAAAAAAAAAGAGTAAAAGTGAGTAAAATTTATTCGTACTTGACTACTTGGAATCGTCATAGATGGACGAGAAATACGCCAATGAACAGCCAGACATTATGCGGACGCTGCTGGCGAATCAATCGAGTCCAGAGCCAAAGTATGACGTTTTATTTATTTATTTATTCATTTATTTTTTATTGAAAAACTCATCAGTGTGATGAACCTTCTTATTTCTTTTTTTATTTTGTTTTCAATTTGGTAATTTTATTACGACTTTTAAATTGATTAATAAAAAAAAAGATTTTTTCAAATTTGACATGTCAGTAGAAGCACCAGAGGGAAGTGTTGCCGTGTTGGGTGATATTTTTCAAGTTTTTTTTTTGACGATATTTGTACAGTAACATGAGCTACTGGAAAAAAATTATTGAAATTAACAAATAATGAGAAAAAAAATCATCAAATTATCAAAAATTGAAAAATTAATCAAATTTATTCCTTTAAAAAATTTGATGAAATTATCAATAAGATTCAAAAATGCATCGAATAATCAGAAATCATATAAAACAGACGGATTTTTCAAAAATCTAAAAACAAAAAAAAAATGAAAAAAATTAATGGAACCAAGAAAAATTATAAAAAATCAAAAAATTCACAGAATCGATAAAAATCACAGAATCAAACGAATTATTTCAAAAATTAAAGAAAATTTCAAATAAAAAAAAATTGAAAATTTAATCAAATTTATTGTACACAATAAATTCATCAAAAATTACCAAAAGTCAAAAATGAATCAAATTTATCGAAAATCGTGAAATTTATTCATTTTTCAAAAATCGAACAAACCATGAAATTTATTAAAAATTCCAAAATAAAAATGATGAAAATTTTTTCGATCGAAATTGATCTCTATCAAGGGACAAAACCGAAGAAAATTGGTTTTTCAAAGATTTAGGTGTTTCGCCTTCCTTCGCCCCTCTCTGAAAAAATTCCAAAAATAGTAAAACGGTTATGGCCATTTGAAATGTCCAATGTCGAATTCAAAGTCGTTTGTTGGTGAGAAAAAAAATTTTAAAAAATTTCACAGCTCATTCCTTCAATGATAATTAGCACCTCTATCCTCTCACCAAATTAGAGATTAACTCATGGAGATGACACTGCAACTCCAAAAATCGCATTTTTCGAAACTCAAGCCCCAATGAGGTGAAAAATTATATTTTTTTCAATACAAATCGAATAAAGTGAAAAGTTGGGTAAAATTCCACCAAAGCACTAGGTTCCACACGAGTCCCTTCCCACACCAAAGCATTCTTTTAAAAAATCTATTTGAGATTCTGGCACTTTCAAAATCCTCCTAATCACTCGCTCATCTCCGCAGAAAAATCCGGCCAGCGATTTTAGAAAGGCCACCGCTATGCCCGTCGAAACGACTACTGGTCGTGGCTGTAGTATTTTTATGCCTGGTTACCTCGCAAGTGGTACGAAATCATATAAATATCACCGTCATCGAAATGACTTCGAATAAATCATTCATCGAGGGTAATGCTACCGTTATACGCGTACGTATAAATTCGAGAGGACAATATTATTACTAAAATGTTATTCACCAAAGTCGTAGATATGTTAGCACTCGACAAGGCTGTTCATAATGTTCACAATGTCAGGCCCGATGAGATATTAATAATTTTACCACATTCGTGTTATTTTTAATAGCCAGAATTCGACTGGGATTCGACGACGGTCACGCTGGTCATTAGCGTATTCGCCTACGGTGGTTTGTTCTCGTTTCTCAGCGGATTCGTCGTGAAATTTCTGGGAGGCTCGGTGAGCTGCGCGCTTTTCATGGCCATCTCCGGTATCGCCACTTTACTCCATCCGGCCGCGTTGAGCGTAGATTTTCATCTATTTTTGGCGTGCCGATTTATCACCGGATTATCGCAGGTTATTATCATACGCACGCAACATTACGACGAGTAGGCAGGTAGGTTTAGGATAGGTGTAGGGAGCTTCTTATAGTCTCTTATCAATTACTTTGTCAAGTTCTCGAAAACACCTGCGAGAAGAATGCATTTAGTTTTGTTTGAACACTAATTTTCACCTTCATTTTTTTGGAGTCGTTCTGAAACGCTGGGCTTTTTTCGAGTGGGAGAAGGAGATTTATCACGTACTCGGACGCAGTATATCTAACGACACCATTCGATTTGTCTATAAAATTTTTCCATCTCTGCTACAGACTTTTCTCTACGTCAGTGTGATCGAAATGTATTCGCGGTGGTTCCCATTGCAAGAAAGATCGAAGCTCGTATCGTTCAGTTTCAACGGATCGAACGTAGGCATAGCCCTTGTTTACCCTTTCAGCGGATACGTGGCCCATCGCTGGGGATGGCAGAGTGTATTTTACGTTACAGGTGACATCAAAATAATTATATTCCCAATTACATAGAATAAGCGTACCGTATAGTCTGGCTATTTCTAGAGATAAAAACACTCACCCGAATTGAATAAACCACTGGTCATTTGATAAGAGCAGCTTATTTGCCAACAGTCCTGAAACAAAGAGGAAAAATAACGTTAAAATTGTCTTTCAAAAAATTGGCATAAAAAGAAATTATGAAAAATTATGAAAAAATTTCAAATTGTTGAAAATTATCTCTCCCCACAGGAAAAAGTACACCCATTCTCTCAATTGGAATCAGCGAAGATCATGGGGGGAAAATCAGAATTGCAGCACAATGAAATCAGTGAAATTTCGGTGAATTTTCACTGATTTTTCAACGAATTTCATTGATTTGCCAGTAAATAATTACAAAAATATCTGAAAAATCAGTGAAAATTTTCCCAAAATTTCAGTGATTTTTTCACCAACCCTCTTTTGCTCTGATTCTAACTTTTTCCCCAGTGATTTTCACTGATTTCAATTGAGAAAGCAATGACCAAAATTTCGGGAGCTCGAAATGATTTCTTAAATTAAAAAAAATTTTGGAAAAAATTCAAATTCGACTTTCAAAATGTGATCCCATCGAGGGAGGAAAACATCCTGTTTCTACGCTTTTGAATCCTTTTCAAAGTCATTTTCCTATTTCTGGTGTTTCTAGAGCCTCCAGGGAATTTCTTCATTCCTCTATTCTCCAAGACCCTCTCGATAAAAGGCTCGAGAGAACGTAAAATATAATGTTTCATTCATCTCTGCCAGGTATACTACCTCTGATCATGGCAGTCCTTTGCCTGATGGCTGTGGAAAATAACCCAGCGCAAGACACGCGGATTTCGAATAGAGAATTAGAATATATACTGCAAGGAACTCAGAGTAGCAAAAAATCAAAAGTTAGGGGCAATTGGTTTAATTTCACCGACTATCAAATGAATTTAGAATTTTCACGAAAATCTGTTTCATAGGTGAGCCATCCTTACGTACGAATAATTACATCGGGGCCAGTGTGGGCTTTGAACAGCCTCGTATTCACGTACATGTGGATCATGACAAATCTAAGCGTATGTTTGCCTCTTTACGTCAAAGGTAAAGTATCTATACAAAACTATTGCAATAATTCGATCAGCAGTTGATTTTCTATGTAATTCACGATGCCTTTGCACTCGGCGCAGATCTGACTGGGAAGCCAACCGACCAAATCGGATACATATCGTCAATTCCTAGCGTCGTTTACACTTTAATATTCCCAATTATCGGACCACTAATGGATTATTGCAGCAATCGAGGCATTATGTCCCTGACTCGGGTAAAGGAAATAAAATCAATCATTTGGAAAAAAAAATTTCACATTTCGATCAAGATCAGCATGCCACCGATTAATTTTGTTTTTCTCCTATTCGCCGCAATAGATACATAAATTGATGATAACCATCGCGTACACAGCAGCCACAATTTTTTTCGTGGCCAGCACGTTGATCGAAAATTTAACCATCACGATGGGTTTTTTCGTCATCATCGATATGCTAATGGCAACGGTGCCATTAATTCAAGAGTAAGTATACTTCCATCTCGCTACCCCTCTTTTGCCAAAAAATTATCAATATCAAATATTTCGCATCAATTTTACGTTTCATCACTGCACAGGATCATTGTAGTCAGCATAGCTCCGGCTCATACCAGCATTGTGGGCGGTCTCGTAATATTTTTCTTCTCTCTGGGTGCCATTGTGCCAGCCACCGTTATCGGAGAATTAACTGTGAATCACGTAAGACCCTGTTCATAATAAATACGTAGTTCATTGTTTTTCCCACGAGGAGTAAAAGTGAGTTAGATACATAAATTCGCTATTTTTCAGACCGCTCAAGAATGGAACCATTGCTTTTACATAGCAGCCGTCGTCGCCACTTTAGGAATAGTAATGGTCGTGAAATTCGGGTCGAGCAAGGCTCAAAAATGGGCCATCCAGTCGACCAGCCGACGTGAATCGTTGAAATCAAATAGTCGTGTACCTTGATTGAATTTAAAAATACATTTTTTAAAAACTCCTAGCACATTGTTATAGATTTGCAGTACCAGGGCAATCTGACCACTGCACGAGGCTATCGTTCATTTTTTTTACGATAAAAACACAGCTGTGCTATCCAAAAATCCCCAAGTCAACGTCGAAGAGTACTCACTTCTTCTGAAATTTCAAGTCATTAAAAAAAAATCTTTTCATCGAAATCGATGCCTATTTTGATGAAAAAAATCCTATATTTTTCAAACAACTTCAATAGTGACTCAATTTTGTAAAATACGGCAGCAACGCAAGTACATTAGGGTGGTCCTTAAAAAAAATTTCGAATTTTTTTCGGAACCCCCGTAGATTGGTGCCTTTACGTGAGAAAAAAATCCACAAAGATTTTTAGCTCGATCAATGCATATTTACCCGGCGCGCGGGGGCAATCTTTGTAACGCGCGCGACATCATAATA
>FIZT01030990.1:0-10300 GCA_900065295.1 Paracoccus marginatus
GTTCGAATCCCAAGTCTGCTCCACAAATTTTTTTTCAATTAAAAATTTTTTTTGGGAGGGAGTGTGTAGGTACTTCAATTAAAAATTTTTTTTGGGAGGGAGTGTGTAGGTACATCTCCCCTTTCATGCTAAAAAGATATTTTAGGTGCTGCCCTAACAATTTTGAGCATTTTTATTCATTAAAAAAAAAATTCATATCGAATTTTATCAAATTTGATCAAAAACATCTTTGATCAAATAATGTCAAGTTCGATCAAATTTGATAGGTACATCTGGGGGATCAAATTTGATCAAGGATTTTCAATCTATTTTTATCTAATTTGATCAAATTATTTTTTCATGGGTAATACTTAAAAAATACAATTTTTTATTGTCTCGTTTTCATGGTCCTCTCAGTATAAACCGCCAATTGTGGCGATGATTGTTCTCAAAATATTTTGATTTGGTCAAAAATGTAGTTTTTAATCTCTTCTGTACTTCTAATTCTATGACGTAAAGATGTTTTAAAAAAGTCTTCTATCAATTTATTCCTTATACAACTACTCCTAAAAATGAGAACTTTGAAAAGCTAAATATGATATGAGGAATAAAAATTTTATGATGAGCCTAATTCTTTCAATACTAAACTCATAAAAAATAGCATTGGTAATAAAGCTTCAGCTTATAACATAAATAATACACAATAAATAAGTGTGTAAACTTTTTTGGTCCAAAAAGTATAAATAGGAATGTGTTGGGATTTTTTTTTGAGAGAGAGAGAGCGAAACCTCTAAATTATTTATGAGGAGTTTCACGTTCAATTTCAGAACAAATTGTGAGTATTTCAGTATAGCTACGAAGGAATGATTTGCTTTTGATCATTTTTAATGGAAAAATGTCAACCAATGAGAAGGTAGATAGGTAAATTAAAGCGTATGAAAGGCTAAGTCTGATTTTTCAGTTTTATTCAATCATCAAGCTTTGCCACTAACACCGTTTACTCCATTTACTTTCGGTATTCCTCCGTTTACTCCATTTATACCATTTATTCCATTTACACCGCTGACAATAGTGAGACCGTTTACTCCATTTACACCGTTAATACCGTTTATACCATTTATTCCATTTACACCGTTGACAATAGTGAGGCCATTGACTCCATTTGTAATTCCATTGGTTCCATTTACATTATTATTGGCAGTGCCATTAACTCCGTTGACTTTGACAACGTTGGCAGTTCCCTCGAGCATTTGATTAGCAATAGATTTGATCTCCTGCCACGAGTAACGTATATCCGGAGACTGAGTGTACCTGGAGCATACGGCGAATCGCAAGAAATACAGATCGTTGATTTTGGATGGTACTAGGTAAATTTTGCCATTATGATTAATGGCCTTGAGGAACTCTTCGTTTAGCTCGTTCGATCCCTGGAATAATATACAAGTTTGAGAATTATTTTTTTTTTTATAATGTGAAAAAAGGTGAATTTCAAATCGTACCTTCAATCTGAAACAAACCAACCCCATGGTAACGTCTCCGACAATTTCGAACCTCGAATCGCTGCGAACGTAGTCTGCAAAGGTTTGAGCGTGGCCGATTTGATTTCTGATGTGGGCTTGAATATTTTCCACACCGTATATTCTCATTACGAACCATAACTTCAGTGACCGGAATCTTCTTCCGAGGGGTATTTGCCAGTGCTGAAAAAAAATCAAGTTTAGGGTATTGATACTTTAAAAATTGATTTTGGGCAACGTAGCCCCCTTCCCCACAGGCTACTTCATGCATCAGTCTCAGTTGGACGTCCCTTCAAACGACGCCTCTCCTGACAAACGCTTCGAAAAATCGAATTTTGACACCCATTGAAAATGGTATGCAGATTTTGACGCGAAGAAATTACTTTGAAAATTGATTTTGGACAACGTAGCCCCCTTCCTCTTTGGCTCTTCGTTCCAACAATCCCAGTTTGACGCCCTTCCGAACGACGCTTCACGTGGCAGATGCGCCAAAATACCGAAGTTGGGACGCCTAGGTATATGCAGATCTTGATGCGAAGAAATTTTTTTAAAAATTGATTTTGGGAAACGTAGCCCCCTTCCCCTTGAGCTACTTCATCAATCGTTCCCCGTTCGACGCCCCTTCAAACAGCATCCCCCGCCTGGCAAATGCTTCAAAAAAACGAAATTTGAATGCAATATGCAGATTTCGACGCGAAGAAATTACTTTGAAAATGGATTTTTGGCAACGTTGTCCTCTTTGCATGAGGCTACTCCTTCCTTTAGTCCCAGTTTGACACCCCTCCGGCCTCCGAACGACGCTTCGCCTGACAGACGAGCCAAAAACTCAAATTTTGACGCCTATTGAAAATCACTCATGCAAATTTGGACGCGAAGAAATTACTAATTTTGGATGGAGAAGTATGGATAGTTACTCTGTAGTCTGGTGCGGCTCCTTGGTTTTCATGTTTCAGGTATAAGGGGTCTACGTTGAAGGCGTCTACTATGTCGCCTGAGTTTTTCAACCTGCGAAACAAAATTATTAAAAATTCATTTCAAATCATCAAATTTTTCCCGTTTTTTTTTTCTTTTTTTTTTTTTTTGAAAAAAAAACTCCATTATTTTTAAAAATTTTGAAAAATGAAAAATTGAAAAATTACGAAATCTAAGAAATTAAAAAAATTATAAAAATTGAAATGTTTTAAAAAATCAGTAAAAGTTTAAGAAAAAATTAAGAAATTTGAAAAAGTTTGAAAAATTTCAAAAATTGATAAATAGGTAATAAAAAAAGAGATAAAAATTACTGAAAATTGATCATCATTTTGAAAAAAAATCAACATTAAAAAAGTCTTAATTATTTCAAAAAATTTAGTTTTGAGAAAATTAAAAATTTTGATCATTTGATGGGGGGGGAGGGGGGGGGATTTTTGAAGTACTTGAAAATGACGAAAAAAAAAAACTGTTAAAAAATTCAAAAACTAAACAAAATTCAACATCAAATAAATTCAAAAAAAAAATAATTTTCAAAATGCAATGAATTAAAATAATTTGAAGAATTGAAAAATCAAAAAAATTTGGAAAATATTAAAAAAAAAAAACAATAATTCCCACTGAAGATTTGAAATACAATCAAATGCAATACCATAATGCGGAACAATCGAACGTGACCAACATCCATTTGTGAGGGTTAAAATTGAACGAATCCGCATATTCGATACCATTCATAAAATGCCTATACTCCGGGCACACAAACGAAGATCCTGTAACAAACCAGCGATCGTATGTATACTCGAATTATGTCAACATCAATCGTCGATGAAAATTACGAGCGAAAAATGTACGAGTACTCACCGGCGTATGCAGCGTCAATATGCAACCAAACTTTATTCCTCTCGCAGACTGGCCCAATTTCTTCTAATTTATCGAAAGAACAAACGCTGGTGGTCCCCAAAGTGCACACAGCCTGAAAAATGTACCCAAATTATTGATGACTGATGATTTACAATATTACAAAATAAGGTTCAGTGAAAAGCAACGATGACGTACGAAAAACGGTATCAAGCCTTTTTCGCGATCAGCTGCGAAAGCTTCTTCGAGGGTGGATCCTCGAAGTTGGTATTTGTCATCGGTTGGCAGTAGTCTCCACTGAATACCTCCGAGTAAGCCACCTCTCTCTACCGATGAATGTGCTTGAGCTGCGATCGATAGGTGTAACAGGAAATTATTAGCTCGAAATAAAATACTTAACCTTATAGAGATCATTATCAGCGGTGAGATTGGCTACCTGAAGAGTATCCTACTAGTTTTGGAATAATATCCCAATCCTTTAAGTTGGCATCTTTCTCTTTCATTTCGCGAATTATTCGAGCCTTAGCTCCCAGCAAGGAAACGAGTACAGCTTCGCTGGCAGTGCCCTGTAATAAAAAACAAAAATAAATGATAATTTTTAACAAACGACGAGATATCGATTGATCAGGTCAAGGTAATGATTCGGTGTGTGAATTTAAGAAGCCGAGTAATTAGCTCTCGGTTTTAAGAATGAAATTAATTCATAAGTACGTATAATATTTATACGCGATTAACTTATCGTAATTAGACGTAATCGAATTCATAATGAGGATATATTTATCAAATTAATCTCTAGTCGTCGTTTATATATCATCAAGTTGTACAAACGAGAAGCAACAAAGCGTTGAAATTATGTCAATGTGTATTTACTCCGACTCGTCCGTAGATGAGTAAACGAGATTAATTCTTTTATTAGGTTTTTTCTCGCTTCTTTTTTCGCATATAATTACCTGAATGACACCTCCTCCTTTGCCACCGGATAAGAATTGTTTCGGTAGACCCAACATTTTCGCTAGCCAGTCCATCATAACGACCTCCAGTTCTGTACATGCCGGACTAGCGATCTGTAAAAGGATATTGAAAGTTTATTTTCGTAAATCGACGAAAATTTTTGTAGGTTTTCATTATTTCATTTTTTATTTTATTTTTTTTCGAAACGCATCGAATCTTCAAAAATATCGAAGTAATTTTTTTTTTAGAAAATTTTCAACTTTTTTTAGAAAAATATTTTTTAATTACTGTATAATTTCAATTTTTTGTTTTGTTTTTTTTTTCTTCTTTAATCAACGAGTACAAATTTCAATTAAGAAGCTACATATTTTAGCTCGCCATTTTTATTCCCCTACAGGTAAATTTAGAGTATGCGTTTTTTCAAGGTGATTGCATTTTTTTTGCATTCGTCATTCGTATTTCGAAGAAAGTGACTTCCTTGGTCCGTAATCTTTATCATCAAAACCCCGCCAAGGAACAACAAACAAATTGGGTGAAAGGAAACGAAACAAGGTGTATTATTATATCGAAGGACGAACGGTTCCAAAACATCCACAAATGACTATCAATTTAAAAAAAAAAAAGAACATTAGAACGCGACCTTGAACTCGCCATACAATTTTTTTCTCTTTAAGTTCAAAGTCACCGGAGATACTCTGCTGTTACATGCAACAACGTACGCGTATATGTATATAATAAAATAAAATAATTAATACAGCTTCTGACGAACCGATCTCACCGATAGATTATGGCGAAGGATAGACGCAGCGAAGACATATGCGGTTTCACTCTCTCCCGGTCTTAATGAGCTTATCGAAGTACCTAATTTCGTAATTATCATTCGCCAGCCATCGAACTAAACGAAAATACTGTTTAATTGTTCGATAGCCCTGTGCGCCTATACGTACCTATTATATTCCCTAATCGTGGCGATATATCCTCGCAAGTAGGTATGTATTTAGTTTAGTCGCAGAAAAAATAATAAATAAAAAGACTTCTCGGTTGACTCAGCTTCAGTCACGTTCGTACCTGACCCAGTTTTATTTGTAATTTCAATATCATCCGCTCGGTAGTACACGGTGATGTATCAATTAAATAATTCACGTACCCAAGAAAATCCGATGCAGGCGATAGCGTCGCTCAGCATATCTGCCACCAGAGCCGGGTACGAATTGGCGGTCGGAAAGTAGGCATGGAATTTCGGCGAATGCCAGTGAGTTACCTGTAAAATAAATCAAACTTTCAAGTTTGCATTCTGTTACATTATACTGCATTATCCGATTGATTGCATCATACATGATCTCTTATGTATTTCTATAAAATTACCGCATTGAGGAATAGTTTTTAATCGCTACGAGTACCTGCTCATGGTCAAGTACTTCTCACCCCGAAGCGTATCAATTTTATATAAAAGTTGATAAGGATACTATACATAGATAGGTTAGGTACACTGTGTACATAGTACACGTTCACGTAGCGTACGCATTAGGTGGAGGTACCCATTGCCCGACTCGTAGAACCAGTTTTTTTTTTTTTTTTGCATCGATCGTAGCCGCGTATACTTTCATGGTCAAAAATATGGGCCATGGATCAATGTCCCATTCCGTTAAATATGGGTTTTTTGTACCTGCACGAGCGTATACATTTTCGTAAAATAGAAGAAATTTTCGGTACATACCCCGGGCATTATGACACGTTCGATGTCGTCCATTATGTTTTCCCATTTTTCACCTTTTTGGGGTGCGACGTCCGGGATCAACGGGGCTAAATAGCCTGGTTTAACTTCTGGTAAGACTCGTCTGAAAAAGAAGACGTTGATTTATTATAAACTTGCATTCGCTACGAACGATCTGATCCTTGATTAATAACGAAACATAATTTATCAATCGGTTGAAGAAAAAAAAGTTTGAAACTTTTAAAAGCAATCGATTCGACTGTACGAAGTTTTTCATTCAATTTACTCCCTCGTCCGTATCGTATTTTTCATAGTTTTACGTCACTGATACCCTTTCCCATCGGCTACGATAACGACGAAGATTTCCTTCCCACCTGTTGCTCGAAATAATCACCCAAGATGAAAATGAACGCTAAATTCGTAATCAGCGTCGTCGAGAACCCTGAAATCGATATACATGACGGTATTTTATCAGTTTTTTGAAGACCCTCCCCTGACGTACCCCCTCCTCCGCATTAGCTCTTAGAAGATTCCTTCAATGGGTGCATTCTTCGAAGTGTTCTTACAAAATTTGGCGAAGTGTGCTCTCGATTTTTCGGGTATGGGAAACTGTCCCTCTACCCAGGTTGAAATTTCATCACTGGGGGTAAATTAGGAGTGGAGGTGGGGGAAGGGGGAGGAGAAATGATAAAAAACCTTCATGTATATCGATTTCATGGTTTTCGGGTATGCTGAGTTTGAAAATGAGCCTCGTATAACGATTAAAAGCACCGTGAGCCGAAAAATTACAATTTCGAAGTGCTTTTATATTTTTTATGTCCCTGGGGTGTGGAAAATAGTTGAATTTTCATGCTGATTGGAAAACTATCAATTTGGATGTGTTTTATCAATTCTTTAATTGGAAACAGGAAAGTTTGTGGTGGTCCGAAGAATCATGTTTGAGCAGTTATGGTGGTTTAGTTTTTTTCCTCGAAGTCGTGGAATTCGATTCTTGATACGCCCATTTTATTTTTCCATATTCAAGTCGTCGTCATCCCAAATAAATGAACGATGGTTTTGGCTCGTACGTTGAGGAAAATTCTGTTTTTTTTTTTTTGTTGAAAAAATACAATAAATAGAAATTTTAATAATAGATTCCGAAAATCGATTTTAAACTCATTAAAATGGTTATTGCCTACAGCTTCGTTACAAAAAATGAATGATTGACGTAAAGATCGCCATATCTTTTTTTTTGTGCATCAGGAATATTTTGTGAGATAAGTACCAACTGGCTCAGTCAGTATATAGGCATCGTGGCGAATCACTTTTTTTAAAATAGTGTTTGTCACTTTTTTCGACTTTAGTCACTTTTGGTTACTTTTCACGTCCAAAAGTCGTTGTGGTTACTTTTTCCCCCTTGAAAGTCACTTTTCCTTCGCACTTTCAAGCAAAAATTCAAATTTTCAAATTGATACTTTCCAAAATTCTTCAAGGAAAAAAAATGAAAAATTGATTTTTGCTCAAAGAATGAAGTAATTCACGTCGTTTCAGTTGATCTAAGTATCTCTGAAATATTTGCAGAAAACTGCGAAAAAATTTCCCCCTTCTCACAAGAAAACTGTAAAAAATTTGCTCCTCGAAAAAAAATTGAATTTTTGGCTACTGTTTCTTCATTTTTTGCTCGTTTTTTGCTCACTTTTTGCTCAAAAAAAGTTACCAAACATTACATTTTTCTTCTGGATTTCGCTATGATGCCTAGTACTCAAAAAATTTATAAAAAATTCTGAATTTTTAGGAAGTTGAGCCCAACAATTTTTTTTTCAAAAAATCTAATGAAAAATTCATCACTTTCAGAATAGGTGACTGATCAAATTTTCCAAAAATTTGTAAAATTTCACGCAAAAATTGAAAATATCAAAATTGACGAACCATAAATTCAATTCCTTCAGAAATCAAAATAAAAAAACAAAACAAAAATCATGAAAAAATAAAAAATTTGTAATCTAGAAGTAAATTTGAAAAAAAAAAAACAAAACAAAAATCATGAAAAAATAAAAAATTTGGAATCTAGAAGTAAATTTGAAAAAAAAACAAAACAAAAATCATAAATATAAAAAATTTGAAACGTTGAAAATTTAAAAAAAAATGTAAAAAAATTTTAAAAATCAAAGAAAAAAATAATAAAAATTTTTCCACTCAAAAAAAAGTCTACGTACCTCTCTCTAATTGTCTCCAAGTAATTACTGATGTAATCGATCATGCTGTTGGCAAACTCCTTAAATTCGACGGCATCCATATTTACAATTATCGTAATGTTAATTCAACGCGAAACGAAAACTGTAAAAAAAAAAAAAAAAAAAAAAATGCACAATTTATAAAAGAAAACTGTAAAAAAAAAAAAAAAAAAAACAATGCACAATTCATAAAATCACCACCATCGTTCGACGCCTTGCAACAGTCTAACGCGTTATTCGAATTCTACGCGAATATCTACGTAAAGAAAGAACACGAGTATTAATCATAAAAAATTGGCCGTACCGAGTTTACGCGTATATTCGTATAAATGTATTTAGTGTGTAGGTCTAGGTACACACAAATTGCGCGAGGTTAATTTTTTTTCCTTAATGATAAATCAATTAATCGGTGGCGCGCGAGTGATGCTCGTATATTCGTATACTGGATATACGTAACGTTACACAGTATGCACCATAGGATATACGTACGTAGATATGTACTTAAGTACCTATAAGATGCGTGTGTCTATAAACAAGTTACTCTCCTGTTGCACTAACACCGACACACATCAATGATTTATCGTCTGCGCCTCCTTTACAATAATTGTATAGTTCTCACAGAGATACATTGGACAAATACAATAATACAAGAAGCGTACAATTAAACTAATACCGCGAATCATCAACCAATACAGGTCATCTTTACCCCAATTCCTTGGGCAACTAATGAACGAATTGTTAGGTTTTTCTTCTCTGTTTCGTTTTTTTTTTTTTTTTCTCGTTGAAAATCCGTATCTATAGGTTTTTCCGTTATTATACATACTATGTAAGTAGTAGTGGAGAATTCCACGCAAAAGGAACGCGGATACACGTGAGAGGTGAGATGGACGACGACGTTTAATGAAAAAAAAAAAAAACACCACGGTATGTCGAAAAGTTGTTGAACTTAATATTCGTATATTTAATCGAAAATTATGCAAATTTATAATTTTTTGTCCATTTACGTTTTCTTGCGAGAAGTTTTTTTCTCTCATTCCTTATCGTGATAGATATGTATTTTTGTGCCTTATGCTCCTGTGGCAGACTTATTATATGCAAGTGCGTAATACGTACAAAAGATGATATCCATTTCATCGTGACAGGACAGAAAATGTCCAGAATAGGTACCATAAACGTATAAACAACTCCAGATTCGATTTAATGCATATACGTCTGTGGTATACGACTCTACGTGCGTATTTCTTTAAGTACGCTAAAATCAATTCACACTTGCGGCCATACGTGAAATTGAGAATTTCAGTGTATCGCCTTTTTATTACCTTATTCGAGAATATATAATTCAATTAAATCCATAAAACAATAAAATTATCTTAACCTTGTAAAATGTATTCACTATTCTTACCGAATAATAGTGCTTGCTGGGATCATACGTATTATAGGTGTTAGAAAAAACCTAATGTATCTTAAATACCTACGTATCGTGTACGCAAATGTACGGCCACATTTTGATCGTGTCCAGATTTTAGGGGGTCTTTAACACGTTCGAGCACGTGTGTGAGAATTTCTAACGATGTCTTGACGTCAATTGATATTTTTTTTTTCAAACGACGCGACGGACGGGTTGATTCGAATCAGATCATTGGTGAAGTATTAGGTACTGAAAATTTAGTCAAAAAATGAAAAAAGAATTTTCAGAGATTTTTCATTTTAGAAAATTTCAAGGAAAATTGGAAAAATTATTTAAAAAATGATCACAAAATTATAAGAAAATGAAAACAAAAATAAAAAAAATTTAATTTCACACATAAATCTCGGAAAATTGAAAAAAAAATCACACGAAAATTGAAAAAAATAAACAATAACTATTTTAATAAACGCAGCAAAAAATATAAAAAGAATTTTGAGAGATTCCTAAATGGTACCGGCGCATAAGATAGGTGAAAATGCCCTTGAGCTAAAATTCGAAACTAACCGATGGAATTTGGTTCTTATGGTCTGAAAACCACGTGGTAAAAATTTTAGCCCCCCACCCCTCTCCTACCCATAGTTATAAGGCAAAACGTTATTTTTTTCGACTTTCCCATTGAGAATTTTCGTTT
>FIZT01031015.1:0-13973 GCA_900065295.1 Paracoccus marginatus
ATAGCAATAATGTTGGAACACAGAACCAACGTAGCGCTTATGGAGTTAGCGCGGTCTATGTTAATTCTAAATGGTCTAAGGAAACACCCATAGAAAAATCACAGTACCAAAAGAAACACTAAAATTTTGTAAAAATAGTTTCTTGTATAACGCTAGGAGCGCTGATACACATGCTCAATACGACTGCTGATTGGTGAAAATTGAAAAAAAAAAAAAATACAATAAAGAACTACATCGTGCTCCTGGCGGAAAATGAAAAATATTTTAAAATAATTTTTGCACCAAACAATATTAATATTTTAATTTCTAGCAAATTTCTAGCAATTTGAATAAAAATACTACAGCTCATCAGCTGTTAAATGCTAAGCAGGCTATTATTCATTATTCATGGGAATACCTAGTATAGTACGTATAAGTAGCATCTGCACCTATCCATCAGAGAAATGGGAAATCCCTCAGGGAAATCCCTTCGGATTGATCCTAAGTTTGTTTCAACAAAAACAATCAGTACTTAAAAATTTCACTGATTCATTTTCGTATTTGCACATTATTGTAAAGTTAATTGGACGTTGGTTCTCTTATTAAATGACTCCGTAGCACCAAAAAAAGAAAAGGATGACGCGTTACAACAAGCACGAATCTAAAAAAAACTGACCGCCAACGACATGAAATTTAAAATAAATTGTGATATTATCCGTACACAGCAAAAACTGTTGAAAATTGACATCAAATACTTTTTACTCAGTTGAATACTTACGAAAAAAAAAAAGAATTGGTAATTATTTAATTGACAACAGAAAATGGAAATTTCATCTAATAAGCCAAATCAAATTGGCACAAAGTTTGAACAAGATAAAAAAAGGATTATCAATAACAATGAAAATTCATGAATAGGTATAGGTAATAAGTATATTAGAAACGAGCTCATTAACTTCATTCGAGTAAACAATACACAAACGTATCACTGAAAAAATGTTGAAGTTTACGTAAAAGACCATGGACGAATATTTTACAAACCAAACATAAGAAATTCTCACACCTAAGGAAAACAATATAGAATCAGAATCGATAATTATCATCTAAAACATTAACCATTTTTTGCTTTGTCCAAGATAGCCCTTGAGATAATCAGTCGCTGAATTTGAGAGGTTCCTTCGTAAATTTGATATATCTTAGCATCACGCATCAATTTTTCAACAGGATATTCGGTATTAAAACCGTTACCGCCAAATATCTGTAATGAAAGACACAAAAAAATTTTGTCAAAACAAAATTTGTTCTTACAAAGTTTTTCAATTGATTTCATTCCAGCATACTCATTTAATAATGAAATCAATTGAAAAATATGTGTACTACACAAACCTGAACGGCATCCGTAGCACATTTATTCGCGACATCGGAGGCGAGTGCTTTAGCAATTGAAGCGTAGTATGAGTTACGACCGCCCTTATCAACTTCGAAAGCAGCTTTATAATATGCCAATCGAGCACTTTCGATACCAATGGCCATATCTGCCAATAAGAATGCAACGGCCTAGCAAAAAAAAAATCTGTTAGTCATGATAAAGATTGATTTCAGATAATGTATGTACTTCAAATTATGATTACATTTTTCACTCTTGTAACGAAAAAGTAACGAATAATTTTTGGTCATCAAAAGAAGTCACGAAACCGTGACATGGTAGAATGATAACATTGTTCGTAACAATTTTAGAATAAAATAAAGGCGGTACCTGATGATGCGCAATTGGAACTCCGAAAGCTTTTCGTTCCAGGGAATACTTCGTCGCTTCATCGAGACATCTTTGAGCAACGCCCACAGCACCTGCCGCAACCTACAACGGAGTGAAACGTTTTTATCATAATGAACAAATTATTATAGCTGAATGTAAGCAAAAACTTTACCGACCGGTGTTCTCGTTTTATCAAATGTTCCCATCGCTACTTTAAATCCTAATCCTTCTCCCAACAATACGTTTTCTTTGGGAACTCTTACATCTTCGAAAGTAATTCCACGAGTGTCTGAGGCACGTTGACCCATGTTAATTTCCTATTCATTGAAATTATATTAGCACTGAAACATGAACCTACCACTTATATATTTCTTTTTTTTCAACTTACTTTTCTTCCCGGGGTTAGACCAGGAGTATCTCTATCAACAATAAATCCAGTAAATGCTTTACCAGGTGGACATTTTGGATCTGGATCTGTTCTAGCAAGAACAAAATACCTGCGGAAAAGCACTGCATAATTTTCATGACCAACGAAATAGTAAACTCACAATCCCTGTACAAGCATTCTCATTCCAAAATCGAAACGGTCAACTTAAAAAATTGAAGAGGCAATTACGAAATTACTCACCAGCTTGCAACGCCTCCATTTGTTATCCACATTTTTTGTCCATTAATTATGTATTCATCCCCTTTTTTTACAGCTTTTGTTTTGATGCCACTTACATCAGAACCTGCACCAGGCTCAGTCACGCAATAAGCCTGCAAAAAAAAAAATTCATTTCAAATACCTATTTGATTATCATTTACAAAATATTAACAGAATACGTTAAAAAATTTTACATACAGCTACAATAGGTTCGGCGACACATCTACCTAAATATTTCTTTTTTTGTTCGTCGTTGCCTGCGAGTATAACTGGGGTTTGCTGAAATCAACAATTTTTATACAGAACGACATGAGTATTTTTTTCTTTCCAGTAGCACAAAACTTTAATTTTAGGCTGCAATAGATTCGAACAGTGAATTATTACTCAATATTCAGCAATACAAAGCAATTAATGTCTTAATAGTAAAATATTATTATTATTACTGATTATTATACTTTAATCGGATTATTATCAAGTACCATTAGCTACAGTACTTACTCCTAATGTGCTAGCTTCAATTGCAGTTTTGATGCCAGAGCAACCATAAGCTAATTCTTCAGCGATTAAACAACCATCAAATGTACTCAAGTCCATACCACCTAAAATATTGATAAATTAGAAACAACAACAAATTTGCATGCAATTTATCAAATTACCTAAATACAAATGTGTGAACTTACCAATGTCAGCTGGTATGTGACTGTTGAGGATACCAATTTCATGAGCTTTTTTAATGATGTCCCAAGGATACTCGCCTGTTCTGTCATATTCAGCTGCTTTAGGAATAATTTCTTCTCGAGTAAATTTTTTCGCAAGTTCTTGTAACTCTCGAGAAGTATCCGATAACGCTGAAAAATATTTCGAAGGCAAATCATGAATTAATAGTTCGAGTAAACGTGACTAAAAATATCATTTTAGCAACCTATTAGTGAAGAAGAATTAAAAATTAAAAGAGTAGTAAAAAATAATAAATAACAAGGTTGCAACATGTAGATTTACATTACATTGTGTAATTATCAGAGAACCGTTTGACAACAAAGGAGAATATTGGTGTTTTTTCAACAATAAGAAAAAACACGAGGTGATAAAAATAATCGCAACGGTGTTCGAGTCGACGACATAATCATATCCATATCATAATTGAATATCGAATACTTACTAAAACAAACGCCCGAAGAAGTGCTATCAGCGAACTTTCTCAAAAGAATTTTCGGAGCTTGTTTATTCAGGGCGTTTTGCAAAATCTGAAATAATAATTAACACTAGAAGCAAGAATTCAAAGTTAAATCGCGTAAAAAAATGATTTCACAAACCTGTTTTGAGAAAAGCATCTTTACCGCAGATGAAGTTGAGTTGAATGACAAATTAAGAATATTGAAATTCGAATGACAGTCTAGTCAACTATCAAACCTTTTTCACTGAACACGAACAAACAACATCAGAATAATAATAAAAGCTTGAAGTTATAAGCTGTGTTCTATTCGCAACTCCGAGTTACTCCGAGTACGTCAGGTCTACACTATTCAACTAAAACAAACAACCTGATTGGTTAAATGTTAGTCAGATGTATTGCACCGTGTAAAATAACTTACTCCGAGTCTGCTCGGAGCTGCGAAAAGAACACAGCTATAATTAGCAGGCAATGAGCTCTTTACACATAGGAGCAAAGGTCAGCTTAGGGCCAACGTGTACCTAATAGTAAAAAAATGCTATTATCACAATTCCACAGTAAAATTTACTTTTTTGAGAATAAACCTGACAATTATGAGTATTTCGTTAAATTAACGTTGAAACTTTCAAAAACTGATACATCAAGGTACATTACATACAAACACGTAATCTTACATGCATAAATCTCGTTTTTCAACCTTGATAAGAAAAGTTTGCGTACGCGTACACACTTTAACGCGAAAACAAGAACATACTCGACCGTACTCGACACTTGTTGTTGTTGATAGTCGTCACGCGTAGTTAGTAGTTACGTTGTTGATGTCATACGAATTATGGCTGATGATCAAGTTTAATTTTCACGATTTCTGTTTTTGACACATATATACAATAGGTACCTACAATATATAATTGATTGCAAACCTGATTTACAGTAAAAGTGCTTGTACAACACTAAACCTAACCTCAATTCGTTCAAACTATCAAAAGTACATAAATCGTTTTTCGATTTTTGCATCGTCAGCTCTACAAGTATAAAATTTTATGAAGAACTACGTAGCATCTTTATCCTTTTCACTTCGACATAGATCTGATCGAATAGGCATTACATACATACTAAACAAGCAGCAGGAGTCATCATCAAAAAATGAATAACGAATTTTATTAAGGAAAAAGGGGGCCTGGAGGAAGATACGCAATGTATGAACATAATGATAGATACATCTTATAAAAAGTTACCACTGCCTCGAAATCAATATAATATCCAAAATTTGGTTGGTGCTCATGATTTCCTTGCACGAGTTACACCACGGAGATCGGATCACGATCACAAAAACTTACAAATTTTCAATTTCAGCGCTTCAATTTCTTTCAATTCTTCTTGCAATTCTTTCATCTGAAATAAATCGTGAGATTATGCGTTTTCAAAAAATATCATTTTTACCGAAATTATACTTATGTAGACAAGTATGTATTATAATGTAGTTGGCTATTCACTTGATTTTGGTGATATTCTTTTGTTTTTTCTGTGGTTTTAGCAATGTATTTGTCATCAGAAGTCATCTCTCGTAAATGATTCAATTTTTTCATCAATCGTTTCACTTTTGATTCCATTAGAGTAGAATAATCGGACAAACTCTTTATTTCAGTCTGTTACAAAAATTAGAGAGTTACCAATGTCAGCTCTGGACCTCATAATTGAATGAATATGATGTAAATGATGAACATAAGAAATCGTTTACTTGCATACCTTCAACTTCAAATAAATTTTTGTGCGGCCGAAAATGTTACCTATTGCAGGTTCATCCATGGAGTCAACGTTTTGAAAATTTATGGAGCATCTTAAAATACCTTGAACTACCGTCAAATATTTTCGGATAACGTCTTCACTGTCACTTATTATTACGACTAAACAGCAAAAATTATCTTATCGACATGACGTGCGCGGTTAAATGCATTATACTTTTCCTTTAACTTACTTTCGTTATTCGTGAAATTCCTCACTTTTGTTTGCAAAGCTCGAGTACAAGAAATAACATTTCTAATAAGGATCATATCTTTTTCCAACTCCACATTTTTCCACTTCTGGTACTGAAAAAGAGATACTCTCGTATTTATTTATGTCACATCGCACCGTAACCTACAACGATACTTACATCTTGACTTTCTGGAAATGATACTTCAGTAATCCGAACATTATTTTCTGGTAAATAGGAATAAAGCTCTTCGGAAATGTACGGCATTATTGGAGCTAACAACCTTAAATATGTTTCCAAACAAAACATCAAAACAGATACGGTTGAATCGGCTTCATTTTGATTGCCATTTTGAAATACGATTTTAGAAGCTTCCTGTAACGTGGAATAAGTGTTAAAACAACACTGCAAAAAAAAAAAACACTTTAAGAAAAAATAAATTTCAGGAATACCAAATAAAAATCGCATAAATCATGAATAAAAAAATTTTTCAACGCAAAAGTAGCATGATGGAAATTCATTTCTTTAAATCCTTCGTTGCATGTTTCAACTGTTGATGACAATTTATGTAGTATCCAGTAATGCCATGGTAATAAAGGAGTAGGAGAAGACTTAGCGCCAGAAGGAAATTTATTTGCCCACGTAACGGAGAATCTGAATGCTTGCCACATTTTATTACAAAAATGTGTGGATTGTCGGCATTCTTTAATATTAAAATGGATTACAGGCTCTGCGAAGGATACACGAAAAATGAAATAATTTTATAAATACGACATAAAAAATAATTCTGAAGAGCGAATGACTCGTACTATGTGATACTCACCACTAAAATCATGAGATACTAATGTGAATCGTAAAGCATCGGCTCCACACTCTGGTATTCCTTCAGGAAACAGTGATTTTTGAAGAGACAGGGCATTTTTTAACTCACCGTCGGATAATAATCCATTCTTATGATTAGCATATACAGTTTCATTTAATTCCTAACAAATTATTTTTACAAAATGAAAAATATAAATATACATATAGGCAAAATTTAATTTAAAACTGCCAGCTGCCACTCACTTTTAAAGAAATTCCATCTATCACATGACTCAACTCAATCACATTTCCTAAACTTTTCGACATTTTTCGACCATGGACGTCGCATATTAATCCATGAAAAACAACATTCTGTTGATAAGCAAAAGCTATAAATTAATTACCTACAATATTAGGAGAAAAATGAAATCCAGGGTCAAGTACTTGTAAACAGCACATACAGAAAATGACACTTTTCCAGTAAAATATATTCCTAGCATTATCATTCGAGCTACCCATAGACAAGCTATGTCTTGTCCTGTTTCCATCAAACTTAAAGGATAATAAGTTTTGCAGTCGTTGTTTTCCTAGAAAAAAATGTAAAAATTTGAAAAATCATAACAAAAAAGTTTGAGGAATTAAAAAAATTCTTACGCTATCTGGCCATCCAAATACCGAAAAAGGCAGTAATGCAGAAGAAAACCAGGTGTCTATGACATCTTCTTCTTGAACAAATTTTTTGCAGTTCTGAGAAAATTTTACGGCTGATTTCATCTGAGCTTCTTCCACAGATTTAGCAGCAACCCAGCCGCATTCAGTTTCATACAGTGGTAGCTTATGACCCCAATGTATTTGTCTAGACAGGCACCAGTCTCTAAAGTGATTTGAAAATGATTCAATAATTTGTCAATTGAATATGTACAATTAAAAATTTTAAAAAAAAATTACTGATCGTTTTGTAACCAATTTAACATAACGTTTTTCATGCTTTTTGGTTTAATTTGAAAATCATTTCCTTTTATTGCTTCTATTGATTTTTGCGTAAGATCGTGACATTTCAAAAACCTAAATTAAAAAACTAAATTAGTAGGTACATTTTCAACGCACTGAACTGTACTGGACATGATCAAAAAGTGAAAAAATACCATTGATCTTTCAACATATTTTCTATAATATCTCCGGAACGATTACAAATGGGAATATAGGAAACGCGGGGTTTTGTACTCTTGTATAAGCCAATTTCTTGAAGTTTCCGCAGTATCGATTCTCTGGCGGTATATTTTGGTATATTCTGAAAAAATAATCAGAATAAAAAGAAAAATAGATGAGTAAATAAAACCGAAGATTCAAGTGTACAAGTACGTACTTCCCATTCTCCACAATTTTCGTTCAACTGACCAGATTCTTTTATCACCGGTATGATCGGTAAATTATGCCGCATAGCAATTTCGAAATCAATTTTACTGTGAGCAGGCGTAAGTTTGAAGGCACCTAATTAAATTTTTTGTTATTAAATGTCGTATTTTTTATGAGTTATGAAACATGGCACTGAAGATTTGCAGAAAATTCTGATATTGAATACCTGTTCCAAGGTTGGGATTCGCTGATTCATCCAGAATGATGGGTAATTTACTATTTCGAAATGGATGCCAAGCAAATTTTCCATGTAAATGAGAATAACGAGAATCGTTAGGATTAACTACAATCGCAACGTCACCGCATATAGTCTCCAAACGAGTGGTTGCTACACAAATTTCTTCTTCTATTGAATTCAAAAAAAAAAAAAAAAATATGGAAATCATAAACATATTTTTCCCAAGTTGGACTCTTGCAAAAAACTTCTTACCAGAATCACATATTCTATAGGCAAATTCTATCATGGTGCCAAATTGAACCGGGTCTTTATAAGAAGGAAGTGATAAATAAGTTGGTCCATTGATACGTAAGTTATCCACTTCAATATCAGAGACAGTTGATTGTAAATGAGTACACCAGTTCACGAAATCACGTTTTCTATAAATTAAGCCATCGTCATGAAGTTTGATGATGGACTGCTGAACAACTTCAGATTGTTTCTAAAAAATGAATTTAAAAATTGAGAAAAAGTAATTAATAACATAAAAACGACATTTAACGTACTGCGTCCAAGGTAAAATAATATCGGGACCAATCCAAAGAAGCACCCAACTGTTTAATTTGTTCATTTATAATATTCTCCTTATCTGTCTTCCATCTCGCTAGTTCTTCTAAAAAATGTTTTTTTCCTACAGTATCCAACCGTAATCCTTTAGTTTTGGTGAGATTTTTCTCAACCACTACGTGCGTGGCGATACCTCCGTGATCTGTTCCTGGTATCCACAGTACTGGAAAACCTTGCATTCGTTTCCTTTATAAAATTTTACTCAACTTGTAATGCATATTCTACTAGAAAAATTTAGGTAATCTGATAGTTACCATCTGCATAATATATCTTGGATCGTAATAGTCAACGCATGCCCTAAATGAAGAGTTCCTGTGACATTTGGAGGTGGTAAAATCATACTGAATGGTTTTTGAGATCCACATTTTCCTCCAAATTTCGGTGAAAAATACCCTGATGTTTCCCAATTATTGTATTTTCCTTTCTCGACGATTTTCGAATAATATTTTTCAGCAAACGAAACATTGATGTAATCTGAAACCGAAAAAAATAACGACTGAAATTCAGCAGCTAAGATTGCATTTGAAAATCTGAACAACAAAAATGTACCAGCGCCGGTAGAATAAGAAATAAGAATTTTTTCATTACAGAAGGAGCATCTTCGTAAAAGATGATCATTTTTATAATGAAAATTCTTCAAAAGAAAATTCATATTTTCGGTAAAATTATGCCTCTTTTAGCTCATTTCATTCTCTACTAAAGTAATATTTTTGAAAGTACCAATAAATAACAGAATATTATTATAAAAATTAAGTAAGTACGATTTTGAAATGATGAAAATATTTTCTGAAATTTTCAGATTTCCCCATGATTTCCCGGTGTTGTTTTCTTGTTATCAGTGTTATCAAGAATTTTTTGGCTTTTGGGTGTATTTGACTAAAAACTAAAACTGAACAGCGTGTGTGAATGTGAGTAGGTGTGAGTGAAGTTGTCTACGTAAATTTTGCAGGAACGAACTTACTTATTTTTGACACATTGACATTCGCATCACATCACAAATAATAATAATTCGCGATCAAGTTGAAATTGAAAGAAAAAGTCTTGGGAAATCAAGATTGTTATTCTATTCTTCGGAATTGGATCAGGCATTGAAAACTATAGCACAATATTACTTTTAATATATGTAAAAGCGTTATCAAAATTGATTTCTTTTGGTAGGTTTTGACAGATGAAAAATTTACTATCAAGTGGTGCTTGTACGAAAAAGAGGATTACAGTTTAAAAAATGAAAATGAAACACAAAATTGAATATTTGAATTGCTATTCAGTAAATTTATGCAAGATTTCATTACCGCGAAGTAGACTCTTCAATCTCAAAGTTATTGACCTACTTATTCCGCTGATACTTCTTAGCGATTGTCAACCAACTTTGATTTTCCAGCAAAAAATAAAAATGAAAAAATGAATTTCTTTTCAAATACTTTTTTACGCAAGCAAGAATGTGCTAATGCTAATCTCAATAGAGTGAAAATGAATATATGTTACACTTTTTATTCAATTTCAATTTTCATCGTTATTTCTATGACGATCGCAAAAAAAATTCGGAGAACAGATTATGAAATAGTGAATAATGCAGTAGTAAATACTTTTATGCACTTCAAATGTTTGAATTTATTTTTAAATCGAGAAATTCTTGAACATTTCGACCTCTCCAGTTTATTTCAAACAAATTTCACGTTCATAAGATTAATTTCTCTAGAAGGTAGCAATAAGTATTGCGGTTATATTTTTTTATGCAGAAATTTTTCAGAATTTGAATATCTGAATAATTATACTTTTGAATTCATTCCGCGTATATTGTACGTGGTAACGCAAAATACAATGAATATTTCTGAATTGTATCAAGTAAGTAAGCTAGCCTACAACAGGTGACGAAAATACCTAGGTACGTGGGGGAGGTACCTGAATAAAGTTATTAATGATGTCAATGTAAATACCAGGCGAAAAAAAGAATGTTTGAAGATAAAGATTTTGTTATAGTTGATTTATCAGATTCAAGACATCGTGTGTACAAACAAGAAAGATATTTCTCAGAGCTTGAAGAAACTTATTTGAATAATTCAGAACCCGTTTTTCATTCGGCAAGTATACTTACTTACTTACCTACCTACCTACCTACACTTATTAACACAACTACGATTCGTTAGATATGTGCATACCCTATAAAGTACTTACTGCTTAGGTACCCATAAATATAAAAAAGTACCAATTAAAAATTGATGGGGAATGAGGAATTGATTAGTTACCGAATTTCGAATTCGAATCATCAAATTTCGATGAATATGCATATAAGGATTGTTTTAGTTCTTGTAAGCACAGAAATGATTCTTAAAACTATTCAACTTTCAGCCATTTCAGCCATTGACTGCAATTGACTATAGACGAAGAATAGTTAAAATAACGACTTTTCATTGTCCAGCTTTCAATAACATAATCGGCGACGAACAGAAACAAGGTTAATCCTAATAAAATTATTAGTGGCATAAGCAGCTGCGTAAATTATTAGGTAGGTACACGAATAAAGTTGATGTATGTTTCAAATTTTAGAGTTGGGTGACGGTGTTGAGACCCGTATTTTCAAAGAGATCGCGAAAAAATTAAACTTGAAATGGAAAATAATCCCTAACGATGGGAAACGCTGGGGAACAGCTTATCCCAATAAAACCATAAGCGGAGGAATTTTGAAACATTTGTCCACAGGAGTGGCTGATATTGGATTTTGTTCATTGTGGATCGAGCAATCGAAGCTTCCTTATATCGTAATGTCTGGATATTGGAACATACTGTGTTTACGATTTCTCTTTCCGAAACCTAAGATAATGTCGAGTCATTGGGGGACTATTTTCAAACCGCTGCCAACAAATCTTTGGATAATGATTTTGTTATCGACGATACTTACATCAGTATTTTGTTCTGGACTGAATCGGGTACAACGTAAAATTAAATCTAGTTCTATTGAAAGTACGTAATCTAAATTGAAAAATAGGAAATTTAATCGTAAATAACTGACAAACATTTTCAATTTTATAATTTTTTTGCTTTTAGAAACAGCAATTGTTTCATCGTTCATTACAGTTATCGGTACTTTGTTCATGACCAAAAATCCAAATAAATATGAGGGGAGTAACGCCACAAAACACCTTTTCCTTTGGTGGAGTATTTTCGCTCTGATCATCACTACATTATATTCCAGCAGTTTAGTATCCCATTTGACCTATCCACAACACGAGCCACTTTTAGACACGATCGAAGCTTTGGTAAAAGCTAATTATTACTGGGGCACTCCTTACGAGCCACCGATAAGATGGATCTTCAATAAAAATGTACGTAAGTTGAGACAAAGGCTTAGGTATGCATTTCTCAATTCTCAAAATTCGTAAAGAATTGCGTTAATTCAAAAAAATTAGTTCAAGTAATTCGATTAAAGCAACGTTTATTCGCATATAGTTTATCACAAGTTTCAAACATTAACATAACGGAAAGTAATTCCAAAGAATTTCAATTTCAATTCCACTATAAATAGGTACAACGCAATTAAAAATTAATAAATGTAGTAGCTACTAGCTAGATACCTATATTATTATACACACAAAACAATGTTAGTAAAATAATTTACAACCATTTTTTCTCCTCTCTGTTACAGAATACATGGCACAAAATTTTTGCTGATAGATTTAAATATGAAACCAATACAGATAACAGATTGCAAAGATTCCTTTCGGGAAATTATTCGATATTTGTAAAATGCATCGGTAATGAACATTTCATGGAAGTACAAAATATTCCAGACAATATCCTGCACGAATTACGAGCCCCTCGTAGTTGTTTGAATTACTTCTATCTAGGTTTCGGTTTTCGTAAAGCATTACCATACGCCAACGCCGCCGACCGTATTATAGCCACATTGGTGGAGAGCGGGATCACCGAGTATTGGTTAAACAGGGTATTTGAAAAAGAATATTCGCCAACAACTTTCGCAAAAGTTTACGAATATAAAACTCCTCCCGAGGACGTGCAGCTTCAGCCATTAACTTTGGATAATTTACAAAGCGTGTTTTTCGTATTTTTTACTGGTATCGCACTTTCCGTGTTAATGTTTATCGGCGAAATTTTCAAAAAAAAACTGTTTTAAAAAAAGTAGGTAGGTAAGTAGACATAGATTTATCCCTCGTATACACAGCTGATCGTAAAATTAATTTTTTCTCTAGTACTTTGTCGAAGAAAACAATGAAATATTTAATAATAAACTTGGAATGAATTATTTTGCGAGTATGTTTTTGAGCAATTTATACGTAACTAACAACCCTAAGAAAGGAATGAATTTTTTTTTGATTAGTTAGTTTTAAAATGGAATGTTTTAAAAGGTACCTAGATAATTTCTAACTTACGAGTACAATAACAGAAAATAAAATAAAAATAGTAGTCACTTAGTCAGGTAAGGATCCAAGCAAGTTGCAGAAATATAACTTTCTTCCACGGATCCTTCATTTTCATGTGCCAATTCGTCGCTTGTCTAAATCAAAGCGTTTGATACTTCCCGGAAAATGAAAGAGGAACAGTCGTTTGTTTTTCAATTTTGGAAACGCTGCGACGCGACGAATAAAGCACATGTCCTCATTTCTATGGTATGGCATACGTTTCAAAGTAAGAACTAGATAAAATAGGTATAAAATATAGCAAGAGGTTAGGCAAGTGATTAAAAAAATACGTAAGTATCAAAGTCTACGATATGGTAAAGTTTTTACTACAAAATTGATTTTTGTTTGCAAAATAAAAAAAATGAACTTAGAAACAGCTGATATCGTTTTTTAAATGCACTCAATTTGGTTGATAATAATTAATTTATAGGCAAGTACGAGTACATTTACATTCGAAAAAAACCATTCAGTCCGGTCTTTTAGCCTAAAAAAAAAAAACTCAATTTGTACGAAAGAAATAAGAATTAAGGTTTAATTGGCCCATTCGAGTAATAGGAAAAATAAAAGTCATCAACTTTCGTAAAAAATAGCAATAAGTGTCTGATGTTAAGGATGTTATAGACCGTAGTTTTTGATTTAAAATCAAAAAAAAAATATCCGAAACAAAATATAATCCAACGCATGTAGTGCCTATCATTACTCGTATAATGAAACCACGTGACTTCAAGGCTTTCCAGCCAGTCAATAGCTAAAAGCCAATAGCCGATAGTTTATCGTAGCCAATGAGATTTCAGCCAATAGCCAATAGCTGGCTGATGAAAAATTCATCAGCCAATAGCTGTTAGCCAAAAGTTGATGGAATTCCGATTTTTTGATTTTTTTTTTGAATTTTTCGCCCATAATCGTCGAAAAAAAATTGAAAAAAAGGTCAAAAAAGGGAAAAAAGTCGTTAGCCAATAGCCAGCCAATTGAAGCTAATGAAATTTCGCCAGCCAAAAGCCAGCTTTTTTCAGCTAATGAAAAAATTAAGCTA
>FIZT01031021.1:0-13801 GCA_900065295.1 Paracoccus marginatus
GAACCCCCATTTTTTGCCCCCAACCGGTTTCTTATGCTGCGGACACCCTGTATGAGCGATCGAAAATTTGATCGTCGATCTTCGATGTACTCATCGCCATAAAAACAATGCCGTTTCAACCATCCTTCTGTCTCTTTTCTGTCCCGAGATATGAGAAGTGGACAGGACTTTTGGGTCATACTGTATACTTGTGAAAATAATGAACTCAGAATAATTTGTAGGTATGTAATTCGGTCAGAGATGAAATCTCAAATCAATGCAATATGGCATTAAAATCACAAAAGGAATATTTAAAATAAAAATAAAAAATACAAATCGAACGTATTCACATTCGAAATCATTCGTGATCATCGATATCCATCTGTTCGGAAATAGCTTGCAATATATTTTTCAAAGTTCCTCGATTCTCGCAAAATTTTCCACAGTACCCGGCGCATGGTTTGACATCAATTTCACGATCGTCAAAATGGTAGTTGCGATGGAGATCTCCGATTAACACTCTCAAGCTACATTTTTCTGCAAAGAGATCTTCGTCACTACGATCCTGCAAACTGGAACATACAAAATTCGGTGAGAATCATTTATATCCTGCTCTCTAATGATTTTACTCCCCTATAGCCAATCTCAAGCCAACAATACCAGCTGTCGTAGCAGTTTGCGAACTTGCTGTTGATATTTTCTCGAGTTCCTGCGTAATCTTCGTAGTCGTGGTCACAATTTATCGCATAGACATCACGATTGAATGAGAGGTTTTCAACTTTAGAGATCCGCACTCTCAAGTTACACTTTACTTTGAAGCGATTTTTGTCGTTAGAATCCCATTCTTTCCATATTATTGATCTAAAATGATGATAGTAGTAGCGCATGCCATTAGCTCAGGTCTAAAGTAGGTAACATCAAATAATAAATATATAGTTACTAAACCTTGACTTCGGACTGCCACACGCGTGAATGCTACTTCGTACCGTTGCAGAGATTTCCCTTCGTTCGTTTTTAGATTTTCCGAAAGAATCTAGAAAGTGTAACGAAAAGTTCAAAACCTAAGGTAAAATCAGTTCCTTGTTTTTTGGGGGGAATTTTAATATTCAGAATTTTCATGAAATAAAGGACATACTTATACGAGGTTTGCTACAAGAACGTGGCGTTATTGGTTCTTCTTTGAATTGTTTTCCTTCGCTACTACATGTCTGGTTTTCTCGTTCTTCCTAATATCATACAATGAATTCTTTTATTAAGCCTTTTCGAGATATCTTCAACAACTGAAGATGATTTTATTTTAGATAAGGACTGGTTTATGCTTACTCTATCGACGACTATCGGTGACTTGTTCGAGTTGGCGTATTCGGGTGGTTGTAGAAAATTACGAAGACCAACACCGAGTGATTCTATGACAGATTTGGTAATCTTGTCTGTAACTGACATCTCAAAGTTCTTCAACATTTTGAATCCAGAGTCGGCATGCCTTCTTCGCCCATCCATTTTGAGTGTAGTAGTAAGTCTAAGTAAGGATCAAAATCAAATGATTCTAGCGTTGAATTGAATACCCAAGATGGCTGGGGTTGAGTGACTGCACTGTATAGACGAATAGCACTTGAATTGAGTTGAATGAAGTACCGAAAGAAAAGATATACTCATTTCGTATCAGTTCATCTGAGATTAACACCACATTTGCGATCAAATCCGGCGATATTTCTCGAAGTTAACTGGCCAGGACAGTGAATAGAGATTTTCATGTGAAATTAAAACGTATGTAAAGCACAAACAGTGAAAGGACCAAGAAGTAAGAAGTTGGAATTGCTTTCATCTCATTATTCCAGCGTCTAATCACTTAGCAATCATGCAGTTTGTGAGTTTGCTTTGATTCAAGAAAGTTGCTTGAATTCATGTTTTGTCAGGTTCATGATTCAAACGTAAGCGAAAGCGATTCGTGCGAAGTTTCAAAGTACTACAAAACGTAAATATAACGAATAGGTATAAAATAAACAAACAGTTTTTTTTTTATCAGTCAGTTATTCAAACCGCATGACAAAATGGGGAAAAAGTATGATGAAAGATGAAAGGAATCTTGAAGAGAAAATTTATAATTTAAAGTGAAACAAAAGTTATTTAGAAAATTTATATCCTATTTCAATGCATCGTGATTCGTGAATCTATCAAGTATCTGTGCTTACCCATGCTGTTGAAGAAACAACGTTCAAATCATCAATGATAATGTTCCGAAATCGAAGTTTTCTACATTTATGTCATCGTGGCGAGGTTTCTGTTTTGAGAAAAACATCCTCAGAAACATGTAGCTTGCATAAGATCACCCTCAATTTACATCCTCGCCGTATACCAGTACCGTATCGAAAATGGCACGAAGAAATGACCAGCGCCGACATAAGAAATTGGAAAGCATCGCTTGCCATAGAACACGTTAGTAAAACTGGACCATCAGAAATGGACCAAAATACTACTACGCAGAAAAGGAATCTTCTCGAATTTATATCGAGCAAAACATCGGCCACCGAAGAAGATTGGGATGCTTTGCTGCGAGATATTTTAAACACTCGAAGTTACCTGAACGAATCTAATATAAATGGTTTAGTAATGCAGTACTGCGCAACATTTCGCAACCTAAACTTAGCCAAAAGTTACCTGCGATACATGAAAAAACATGGGAAAAAATTCAATAAATCTGTAATGATTGAGTTTTTAAGAACGTGCTATTCATGTGAGCCTATTTTAACCGAAGAAGATCGAAAAGTTGTTCGTTCATTTAGCAACTACTTGATTAGTAATATTCAAAAAATGGATCTTAAACTAGCTTCGGGCACTGTAAAAGGATTATCAATTTTGAACGAGTGGAAGAAGTGTTTAGAAGTTGTTGAAAACCTAGAAAAAAGTGGCATCAGTACAAATTCTCAGTTATATTCGCCCGTAATCAAATGTCTATTTAACAACCAACAGGTTGAATTAGGCCGAAAAATAATGTTGGAATATCTTAATCAGAAGAAAAATTTGCACGATACGGTATACACTAAATGGATTGAGATTTTTCGCAACGACCCACATCGTTTAGAAGAACTGCTAGTTATATTTAAAGATTACAACGTCATTCCGAAGAAATTCACGCTCGATTATTTGATTGAAATTTACTCTAAGTTACTTCCACAAGACCAACGTAAAGGCGAATATACAATTGTTACATCCGAGTAAATAATTACATTTTTACTTAAATTTTAATTTTAGCATCTTTTCCGATATTTCATTTATTTATTTACATTTTCAGTGGCCGATGTCAAAGTTGCATGAAAACACTAGAGAAAAATATGCTACGAAAAGATGAATTCAAAGAACTACGAGATGCGTTCCTCAATCGTGTTCTAGTCGATAATGATGTGTTTAAAAACACCACTCTTGCTGAAGTGCAATCATTTTATAAAGTAGTCAAAACTCACGCTCCTTTTGATATTGTTATTGATGGATTAAACGTTATGTACTGCCGTAATGGAAATGACAGCTTACACGACAAATCAAGCCGAGTTAGTTTGATGATAATAAGTACTTTTTGTCTAATCATTTCAAATTATTTAAAAAATTAATTTTTCTGTTTCAGTTGCAAAACGCTGTACATTTTTTTTTCCAGCGCGATAAGAAAATATTCGTCGTTGGACGAAAACACATGAGAAATTTACCCAAACGTGTCATGGAGGATATCAAGGAAAAAAGTACCGTATTTTTAATAGATAATGAGTAAGCGTAATACAAACATTTTATCGTTGTTTTTGAGATGCAATAATCTTATCGATGGTTATTCTTTAAATGTAGATCTGAAGATGATCCTTTCGTAATATATTCAACTTTGTATAGTGGACTGCAGTGCTGTTTCGTCAGTAATGATTATTTCAGAAGTGAAAAATTTCGTCTAAAAGATCACCGTTTGAGTGATCTATTCAAACGGTGGCAACTTAGTCACCAAATCACAGTACCCAAATCGTTCAAAACTAGTTTCGAAGTATTAAAACACCTATGTTCATTCATTGCGAGAACTTCATTCGATTGTGTTGACATTAATTTCCAATTTCTTTACAGCCTCCGTTGCAGTTCAAGTTATGTGCTCAGAAGGCAACGCCTCTCAGTTGGCATATCCCTTACCACGATAACGACTATACTGGAAGTGATCAATATACGAAGGATGATTTAACCAAATGGCTGTGTTTACGGAAATTAAAGTGAAAATAGCATCGTAATTTTTGCCAGAAGTGAAGTCTCTTGATTTTAATATAAATTTTATAGCGATTACGCTTGTTGCTTCATTTTTATTGTATCACTGTACGATTGCAGTGAGTATTATTAAAGTACTTTTGATTTCGATGGTAGACAGAATACAATCGTGTGTGATTACCGGTTACTATTTCCGATTAGTGTAAAAGGAATAAGAATTCCGAATTTTTCACAAAATATTGTGGTAGAAGTTTCCAAGTGATTGTTGTTACTTGTTTTCATGTTTTCGCATAAAAAAAACGTGAAAACTGAAATGCAGCAAAAAAAAAAAAATGTTCAAAAACTATATACTTAGTTCATTGTTTCCAAATTCCAACAGATGACGCTAAAGGCTACTTCACTTTCCTACGTCTACTAGCGCTACTTCTATTTTGGAAACCCGTTCAACGACGTGACCGTTCTCCAACTTTTGATCTGTGACGTACTTCTCAGCCTCTGCCTCTCATCTAGTTTTTTTCCAACATTTTTTCATCTCTCCTTTCCCTATTCAGTGAAGGTGTTGTAGTTGTAGTGTTTTTGTTTGAATGGTTTGATGTTGCGCGTTACATTAGTGTTAGATTAATATGAAAAAATGCTTAAATAATTGTTAAATTCTATGAATTGTGATGTAAAAACAGTGTATGTATGATACGGTGTGATGTGTTCAGTGTATTTCCTCGGTTGAAAAAAGATTTTTAGTGAATATCTTAGTGAAGATGTGATACGCGTTTGGTAGCGTTTTATGAACAACCTGTTTGATTTCAAGAAAGTCCAGTACGTATTTGACTACTTTATACGTTTGATTATGTATTTTTTATATTATTTATTTATTCTACATCGATATTCGGGTCACATTTGTGTTATTTTGTCACCGATAGCGATCAAGTTCACAAAACTGTTCTCTTAGTGTCTCGTACTTGGTAGATACAATATTCTTTTTGTACTACAGCCGGAGTGTATTGTACTGGTACTTACTGATTGAGCGAATAATAGTTGGTAATCCTTCGACATGGCATTTGTAATTATTAATGCATTTTGTAAGGGTTTTATCAAATTGCAATTTAGCATTACGTATGCCATGAATGCATTCTATGTTTTCGTAATAGTTAGCTTAGGTACTTTTGTATATTGTACGAGGAACTAATTGTTTTCAGAATCTTTGTTTATTCTGATCGCCTTGCGATAGTTATAGTACAGCTCTATGCAGTAGTGTTTTGAAAGAAAAAAAAAACACATGCAAAAGCATTACTCCATTTCTAATAATAATCGTAGTATGTGCTAAAGTCAAGGTAGACAACACCTCGAACAGCCTCGGGGCATTTTTTAATGCGTATGTCAAAGCTTCCTTTATGACTGCAAGTCGTCGAAGTCGGTATCTCGACTCTAGTGTAGAACTGAAAGATTTGATTGTACAACTTGTGAAAGTTTTGAAGAGATGGTTTTTCGATTGGCCGGCTGATGTTAAATTATGCGAAATATTTATCCGTCCGTGTGATTTGTTAATGATAGTATGCGGCCTTGGGATCGTTTTATCGCCGTGTAATTTTTTTATTAGCCGCGGTGATTGAGATGAATGATTGGGTCGCGTGTGTGGAATCCGAACGTACTCGTAGGAAGTACCGTAAAATAATGTAAACGAATAGAGATAATTTGGCAGAATAGACGATTATGAATGGCAATACGTTGGTACATTGGGAATGCAATTTTTGGAGGGAATGCGCGATCGTTGCCAAAGCCGTGACAATTTATCAAAAGGCAAGCGCCTTTTTTTCTCCGAAATTACCTCGAACCAATTAAACAGAACATGGGTGCACCTCCCTCGTTAACAAAATGCTTTAGACACGTCAACGAGAAGGTAGTGGCTCCGGTAAAGCACCCTGCGGCGATGGGTGTCGAATCGGCGCAGATGTGTCGATCAAACAGTGTAACTGTCGAAGGTTGAAACTAATCCGAGGGTGTCTATGCTCTATACATCCAGCGTGGTTGCTTTTTCAAGAGTGAAATTTCGTACCTCACGTAGCAGACTTACCGATGAAACAAAAGACTCGGGAATACCTGAGCATATTAAATATTATAACAGTGTGAGGTGTGCGCGACACGTACGTAAAAAAAATATTTTTCCACCAAAGAGACGTATTGTTATTTAACTGGGCAGAGGAGCGGAGGAGACAAACGATGCAAGACGAATGCGTGTGTGTATTTGTAAAGCAATCGAAGCGAAGCGGTACTCTCTGTATTTCTTCCACGTACCGTAGTGTACTCGACCCTTTACCTGTACGTACACTCCAGCACAGCGACTGCGAATCGACTAGGTAACATAATCTTGACAACCAACACCAAGTGAAAGATGAACGGAAGTTCTTGCATACTTGTCGTCGTCGCCAGGTATGTATAGCTTGTCATTATCGACGCTAATGGCCCCCCTGCGAACCTTGAAACATCTCCTGGCCCGCTCCGAGTCGTAGTCGTTGTAGTTGTAATCGGGCTCGGGGACCGACCCGCGACCCAGCGACGTGTCAACAAAACCAGTACCGACGCGACGGTTTTTTTCCTCCTATACTGTTTGTTACTACCAGCGCACGATGAACAGTATAATGCCAAAATCGCCCCCGAAAGATGTTTAGATTATAAAAAAATCGTGTATTTTTTAAAAACCCCTTTCAGTGTGTATTTAGAAATGGTAAACGAGCGGTTTAATGTACACAATGCCGGCTTCTCTGTAGATCATGTGAATAAACTAGAGTGTTGATGTGTCGTGCGACTATGTACGCGCGAGAGTCTATAGAGCTGTAGTAAAAATACCGCTACGCGGGTCGTAATTTACGGATGTTTATTTAAAGAAATTCAGCTCCAAAGGAATACCATGGTTACCCCTGGTTTTAATGTTAACCACCACGTACCTACTCGAACTTGACGAGCGATTTCTCCGTCAATTTTTGAGCTGAAAGGAGAAGAATAGGTTGAGACGAGGGCTGATTTTTCGGTATTGAAAAGTTATGTATGAAATGAGGTAAAATAGTGTGAATTTTTCAATGTATTTGCCATTTTCTGGGCATCCTGGAGCCTCCAACAAAATTTAGAATTCTTCGGAATCTAACCGGATTCGATTTCTAAAGCCATAGACTCGGTTCTTATATTGTTTTGACTTCCTCAAGTCATTTTCAACGTGTTCAAATACTCTAGGATTCTCCAGCAGAATTTTTCTTTTTCCAGCTGATTTTTAAAATTTGTCGAAATGAATTTAAATCGGCCACAGATGCTGAAAATTTCATTCAAGAATGAATTCCAATTTTTTCAATTGATTTTAAGAATTTTCGATGTGTCCTGGAGCCTCCAGCAGAATTTTTGTTTTTCCAATTGATTTTTAAAATCTGCCAAAACAAATTAAAATCGGTCCTAGGTTCTAAAAATCTCATTTAAAAATTGATTCCAATTTTTTCAATCGATTTCAAGAATTTTCGATGCATTCTGGAGCCTCCAGCAGAATTTTTGTTTTTCCAGTTGATTTTTAAAATCTGTCAAAACAAATTAAAATTGGTCGCAGGTGATGAAAATTTCATCCGAACATCGATTCCAACTTTTTCAATCGATTTTAAGAATTTTCGATGCATTCTGGAGCCTCCAGCAGAATTTTTGTTGTTCCAGTTGATTTTAAAAATCTGTCCAAACAAATTAAAATCGGGCGCAGGTGATGAAAATTTCATTTGAACATTGATTCCAACTTTTTCAATCGATTTTTTCGATGCATTCTGGAGCCTCCAGCAGAATTTTTGTTTTTCCAGTTGATTTTTAAAATCCATCAAAACAAATTAAAATCGGTCGCAGATGCTGGAAATTTCATTTGAACATCAATTCCAACTTTTTCAATCGATTTTAAGAATTCCCGATGCATCCTGGAGCCTCCAGCAGAATGTTTTACTTCCAAGTTTCTTTTTAAAATTCATGAAACCGAGTACTTAATAATCAGCTCTAGGTACTGACAAATTGATTTAAAAATATTTTCAATCAATTTTCTTAATTTTTAATGTATGCTGGAGCCTCCAGCACCATTTAAATTTCAATCAAACCTTCCATATTTTTCGTAAAACGCAAAAATCAACTCCAAGTGATGATAATTTAATCAACTATGTATGTCATCGATTGATACCAATTTCGCAGTTCACTCCGGGTCCTCCAGTGATCGAAATTTTCTCCAGCGACTCAAAATTTTTTTGGGGAAAATTGAATTTGTTTTCAAAGCGTAAACTTTGTATCTGCACACCATTTTAGATTTCTTCAACTAATTTTTGACGCATCATAAACGTTCTGGAGCCTCCAGGGAAAATTCCAGCCGTTTTCAATCTGTCCAGAAAATTTCCACAAACAACCACGACAAGCATAAGTTCATTTTTACCCTCGTCTCTGTTTCTCCATCGCCTTGATAGAATTTTTCAAGCTGTCTGGAGCCTCCAGCAGGATTCCAGTTACTTCCAGTATTTTCAAACTCCTCCAAAATCTATTGAAAATTGACTCGGGTCGCTGAAAATTTGGTTACAGTCGATTTGAAGCATTTTATGTCAGCTCCGGAGCCTCCAGCGAAATGTGAAATTTTCTCCAGGATTTTCAAATAATTTTTTTAATCGACTTGAACCGATTTCGAGTGTTGAAAATTCCGTCTTTGCATATTATTTTGTAGGTTTTTTCAAGCTTTATGAAATTCCCCCTTTCCCATGGCCTCATAATCCTCTCTGTTTCACTTCAGCATTCGATAATCGAATCACGAAACCGTATTCGAAATTTTAGCGAGGGGTTTTCCCCCGCTCAAGTCCACCGGAAATCATAAATTTCGCCCATTTAGAACCCTAAGAATTTTTTTCGGCGATTTATTTTTAAATCAGCTCCATGTCGTCGTCTTTCGAGTCTGTTTTTTATCGTGAAATTACTCGTTCGTATACAGTGAAATCTACTCTGCGACGCCAGCCTGTGCATAGAATTGGTCGATAGCGATATTCGAAAATAGTACATACGTGATTTTAAGGTAAACAAACGCGAATGGCGATGCTGATGGCGATGGCTGCTCATACATGCATAGGACTTACATTACCGTTATGTACTGTTTACTTCAAGTACGCCGAAAATATCCGAATCACGGTCTCGAGTCGTAGACGAAATTCGTGGAGGAAACATATACGAACTAACCAGGATCTCGTTGATTTCTCTTCGCATCTTGGCGATGTCATACTATATACGAGTACACATAGTATAGGTACTTACTACAGACGATTTAATAAAAAGGGCTAATTATATTGGCAAACTGTTAACACCGACTTGGCGCTGTTTGATTCAGACCGAGAGAATACATGCGTCTTACGAGTATATTCGTGTATTTACGACGGTAATTAGCATCGCCGGCGATAAATAAAATTCTACACAAAAGGAGAGAGAGCAGCGTAGAGTATCCACAGATGCCTGTAGTTTACGAACGCGCTATTTCAGATGAAGATGAAACTTCTCGGCTGATAATTCGAAGAAATCGACGCCAGAGAGTACGAAACCATGCTCCAGGTACACACATGTGTGGCTCATATCATATTGTACCACGAAAACTACACAGTGCACGCCGATTTACACGCGTACCAACGCAGATGCACGAGAGAGGAGATGATTTAATTACCATTATTTACGCGAACCGACCAGAGAGATAATGGCCTCTGTGTGTATGCTGCGGTAGTGATGGCGGTGTTGTACCGGGACCGGCCAATCGCCATTATAATGAAGACGTTATTGGCAGCACGATTTTTTTTTTTGACGTTTGATGCTCGCTCGGAACTCGAAAAATGGGATATTGTGCGCGTCTGTGTTGTTGTCGATGGCCGAGATTACCTGTACATTATTTCCAAGTTATGTTTGAATTAAAATTAACGATAAATTGTGCTGGCAGCGAGAAGAGCAAGGAGATGGGAATAAATGTCGATATCGCGCGTTTCTTGTATGTTTTCAGCGTGCTGAAAAATGAGCAGGAAAAGAAAGAGGGGACGAGGGTGGTACGTGATGGGAGAATTTCGTCAAATGAGACTGAAATTAGGGGTAGAGCTGAACTGAATGGAGAATTTGAATTTGAAAAAAATTCAAGGTACGGTTTTAGTAGTTCCTTCTACTTCTCGCCTCCTGGAAAAATTACTTCTCTTTCAGTTCCTTCGATTTTAATTGGAATTTTGTAGGATTTCTTGAATTACGAATTTTTAATTTCAAAAAAAAAAAAAAAAAATTATTAGAAAAAAATTTTTCAAGTGGTTTTGATTTAATTAAAAAATTGGTTTATTTATTTTATTTTTTTTTTTTGGAAAATTGATTCAAAATGTGAGAATTCCATTTTTTGATTTTTCCTCAATTTCTTTGTGAAATCAAAAAAATTGGAAAATAAATTGAAAATTTGTAGAACCCCAGAAAAAAAGGGGACAGAATAACGCTGAAAATCACCAAAATTCCCCTCCTCTTCTCCCATCTAGAATTTTCCCTCATAATAATCGCAATAGCCTGATCTTCGTCAGCAAGACCGGTAGGAAATTCGACTAAATATCAACAAAAAAAAAAAAAAAAAATACAGAAAAGGAAGAAGAATTGTTATCGTTTTGAACGTTTCGTCGCGCGGATATTTTGGTACCATGCGGCGCTGTGTACAGAAGTTGTTGAAATTTTTATAGTGTCGATGAAATGGTGAAAAGGGGGCGAGGATGGGGGTCGAAAGTACACGCGCACGCATGCATACGTACACCGTACTAAACAATAAATTGACAACACAGTGGCTGTACGTGCGACGGATATATTTGTATGTGCGAGTTTTTACATACATAATCGATTGTGCCTTGTTGTACGTACGTAGTATAGTTGTTGGTTTCGCTTACGCGGAGTGTAATTGTTTCGAGAGTAAATTTGTTTACGTATTGGGGAGCGATGAGGAAAAATACCCGCCAGAAATGAGACGAAAATACTGATAAGTGATAAGGGCTGAGCAGCTGCGACGCGACGACGGTGACTTGGCCGGCGCGAAGTTCGTGTTTGAGTTTCGCGATGTTGCGACCGTAAACGTGGAGCTGTTTCGGGCTCGAAGATATAGGTACAAGTAGACTCGAAAGTTCGTTGGATTAACTACATACATGAAGGTATGAAATTCAATTACATTCGTACTTGTACACGTGTAGAGAGTAATTTCGCGAAAAAGATGAACCTGCTGGAGAGAGAACAGAGAAGTGCGTAAGTTGGTGTGGAGCTTGTGAGAGGAGCAGCAGGGTAGATTGATGGTGAGTATTTCGAGGTCATCGATAATCGCTTTAATTCGCCGTGTACCATTTATCCCGGAAATGGATCGGATATTGCGATTTGTTGTTTTTTTTTCAATTCAATTCGTGTGTGTTTTCGTCGATTTAATCGGTGTACACCTGATTTGATTGTAATGTAAACTTGGCGTGAACTTTTTCAAGTAAATGGGTATGTTTTTGGTCGGATTTTCTTTCGCGTGTGGGTAAAAAAAATATATGAAAATGAAATGTACAAAATCTATCGAAATAGTCGCCATATTCGTTTCATTTTGACAAGGCTTTCTTTTTTTTTCGTTTCTGAAAACGCAAACCTCTACGATCTGAATGAAACAACAAAAAGGAAGTGAGACTCCTTTGCAGGTATACAAAAACGACGGTACCTGTTCCATTCTCGTACAGAAACCGTCTAGACTCCTGCAGATACGTAGCTTCCAAGAATTTGTTCGCGCGACGAAAAATGAAATTTTACTCTAGACTCGAAAATACGTATGTACCTAGACCTACCAATCGCGATAGTTGGTCGTCTCGACTCTAATGTACAGTGTGCATTGGCGAAAGCAGGTACTGTTCACATACCTGAAATATTTGTTCGTATTTTCGTACGTAGGTACGAGTAGTCGAGTGCATGTATTTTTACTTTAGGTATTAGTATTAGAGCGAGAAGACGGGGCCGACGGTAATCTGATAAAGTCTGAAGTAATAGAATAATGCAGATGACGCAGTTCTGACAGCACAGTGAAGACGACGATAACGATACGATATAGCGAATGAAACGATTATACGGGGTATTGTTAATTTATCCTTATGACGTGTCCGGCTGGGCAAAATAATACGAGTCAGTATATTTTCGAAAGAAGTACAGACTACAGGCAGATGAAGGGAGGCGAGACGAGAGGGGCGTCGAATGTGATTAATAATATTGTTATCTATACGAGTATCGTGTATTATGAGCATTGAGCATGTCTGCGTTTGCGAATGTTATTCCAAAAAATGACTCAGCTTCGTCGTTGAGGTTGAATTTTGAAAGAAAATTTTCGTTGCTGGACGAATGAGTGTCTCGAAAAAATTCTACCGTTTCAGGTCATGGTTACCTGGTTTGGTATGGAGTAGACTAGGGTGTCCTGATTTCAGTTTTTTTTTTTTTTTTTTTGGAAAGTTGGAGAAAGGGAGTGAAAAAAGTTGCTAAATGACGTCAAAATGAAGGGGTAAAAATTTAGGCCCCTGAAGTGACTCGCCCCCCCCCTCCCCCCCAATTTAACATCAATAGCTTCAAATTTTCAAAAAAATTGTTTGCATTTTTCGATGTAATCGGTTCTATCGTGGTCTTAGGAAGGTAAAAAAATTTCCATTGATTTTTTTCAATTTTCAGGGGTTCTAAAAATTGACTCAAAAAGGCCAAAATTCAGCAATTGTGGGATATTTCAGGATTAAGCGGGGGGAAATTTTTTCGTGAAGCAAAACTATTCTATCCATCTTATTTTCACGCCATATTCACGTAAGCAACCTTAGATATGTACCTTTTTTCGCACTTGAAGAACCCCTGAAACTTTTTGAGATCAGCCAGCTCCATCATAATTTACCTCATTTACGTGAATGGAATTCGCTCGATTTCAAGACTGGCTGAGGACCCCTTGAGTAGTATAAAAAAGTGTCTGAGGATGTTCAGGTAGATACCTATTGAGTGAAAATAATAGTTATGATTCATGAGACAAATTTTTCCCGCCTATACCTAATCCTGAAATATCTCAAAATTGCCGAATTTTAGCTTTTTTGAATCAATTTTTGGAATCGCTGAAAATTGAAAAAAAATTGATGAAAATTTTCTCTCAATTTTCCTGGGGCTACAATAGAAGCTTGAAATTTTTAGCCCATTAGTTTGACGTCATTTGGCAAATTTTTTTCACTCACCCTCTCCAACCTTCCAAAAGACAAAAGTCAAAATCAAGACACCCTAGTCTGGAGTATGGACGCGTATGGACGTATGGAATATGGATATGGATCTGTGGAAGTCATTTGGCTCATGATGGTGGAACTTTTCAAAATTTTTTCAAGTTATTTTTTGAGGCACCTCCCTCAAAAAATCAGTTTTTTGCTTTTTGCGAGTCAGGGTTCAACTTTATGGAGAAAATCACTTCTATAGAAATTGTTCTACGTAGAATTTCCTACAAAAAAGGTTGTATTCATTTTCTTGATAACTCACATAGGGGTGGAGTAAAGGGGCTCTGAAGATGAGACCACACCAAAAATACTGAAATAAA
>FIZT01031027.1:0-10376 GCA_900065295.1 Paracoccus marginatus
GCGAATACCAACGAGTGTGGAAGTTGCAGCACGAGCCGCAGGCGAGTGCTGTTTTCCACACGAGTTGGTGTTCGAGCACGAGTTCCACTTGTTAAGTAAGATATTTTACTTAATAAGTGTCGATTAAATGTATCAATACCACAATGTTTAAATTAAAACAATTTTATAGGGAAAATTTTCAATGTTCAATTTTATTAGGAAAAAGAAATAGTCTGAGTAAAAGTCGTGAGTTTTCAAATACAATCCAAAGTGTGATTATGTTGGATTGATAGCACTGTTAATTTAATAGTTTTCTTGAAAATTAATAAATTAATTACTTATGAACTAACTAAAAAATTCAAAACTGAAGGTGGTGAACTTTGGATATTTCATTGTAAATAGCGAAATACATTATGGCGGACTCGATTTTCTCAGCGGTTTTGCTGTTTAAAGTTTTTTTTTTCATCCAATTCGACATTTACAAGTTGAAAACAACTAACGAAACAATAATATTCTAGCTTTGATAAGGTATTCAAGTAAGTAAAACAGTAAACAGTGCGGTATCAATACCTTGTCACAGAAAAACAGTGTGGTATTGGCATTAAAAAAACTGACCGGTAAAATGTCATTTGTCCCACTGAAAACAGTGTGGTATTGATACATTTTATCGACACGTATTAAGTAAATTGATATACCGGCCGGCCGGCCGGTCTAGTATTGGGTAACTGCGTATTAAAAAGCGTACATTCGTAGTATACTATGCACAGAAAGTGGCCGGCGACCCGGCAACATTGCACACGTGCCATTGAACCGTAAGAGAGCGAGTTTCGTTCTAGTATAATAATTATTATTATAGGCGACGGCGGCGACCGCGCGGCGAGTATGCATACGTATGTATGCGAGTCATCGCATCGCATCGTCGGAACGGATCTCGCAGATTTTCGTGGTACGTTTTCATCTTTCTCTCTCGCTCATATCGTCATCATCGTGCTAACGTAAGATGTCGTCATCGAATGAGTGTACCCTGCCGGGCCGGACTTTTACCCTATCCGGCGGATGCGCGTCCAGTGTGAGTGGCATTGACGTGACGGGGTCACGGTGAAAATTTTTTCAATCCCGGTACGAATTTTCTTACTTCGGAATTTTTCAAACGCGTAAATTTCATATCGACGCGTTACGTACTGTACGCGCCGGTTTACCAGTATCAAGGTCTGCGAATACGGAATTCGGATGCTCGAAATATATCCCAATATTTGTACAAGCTGTCGTGCCGCTCCGTCGTCGTAGCCGTATATTTTCTAAATCGATGACAATGAATGTACGTTGGCAAAACATACGTCAAAGATACAGGTGTGTTGCGTCATTGCGCATATATACATATGTGCGAGTGTCTACCACTTACGTATACGTACGTACGTATGGTACAATGTATGTAGGTAGGTTTATACGGCGTGTTTTTTGCACTTGTTCGGGCTAATTTCGTAAGTCCATCAGCGACGATTCGGTACGCGATACGCAATATTCTGGTCTGTTTGTTGGCCTCGGCGGCGCAGACTCCATCGCGGACGATCTCTCTGCTACCGCTGGAAATTACGCTTACGCAACCCGCCTAATGGATTTGAAAAATATCATACCGGTACTCGTGTACGTATACTCGTACTTGGTACGTATAGAGAGAGAGAGATATTCGCCGGCTATAACAATACGTGCGATATCAAGTAGTATAGAGAAAAATGCTCGCTATCTCGCGTGTAAACCATACTACATACCGCACTTTGTATATGTACGTAGTGCCTCAACTCAAGTACGCGTATAACTTTCACGGTAATAAAAATGGCATTACGTAATGGCACATTTACAACTATCCAGCGCATAATACAAGCCGCGTATAGACTCGTATACGCGTATTTATTATGGCGGACAACATTGTTTGCGTTTATTAATTAGGCATTGTGTACAAATCGTCGATATTTTGTTTTCGCCTTTCATCCATTGTATCGCCATCATCGTGGACGCGGAGCCAAGCCGGCGAAGAACGAGGTGAAGGTGTTGCTGGTGTACCATACGATACCTATCATCGAATTCGAATGACGTCGATGCACATACATATTTTTATGTAGGTACCTCATTATGTATACCCGCCACGCCGGGCCGCCGCATGCTCGAGCATTATCATCGTTTTCTATAATATTATCGTAACGAGCTGGTATGTCCATTAAGACAATGTCTTCGGATGGTGGAGATTTCGTACGCGGCCAGGCTACCGAGGAGGGGCCCAGGGGGTATCGACTGTTTGATCATTTCACACGTGCGGACCGCCTATGATAGCTTATCCGTGTCGAGGTGAAAGAATTGAGCTATTATTCGAACACTGTGACCAGGTATACGTAGAATGGGGGGATTATTGCGTGGGGTTTTCCTCTCGCGTAAGTATGCGGATTTCGAACGAATTGATCGCGATCTGCGCGTGAGGCGATTTTTATTATCGTAGTGTTTGCAACCATTTTTTGGTGAGGTTTTGTGACTGTACGATGATGCGAAGGTCTGTGTGTTTGACTAATGGGAAATTTTTTATTGAAATTGACAAACGTGGTTAAATTTTTTATGGACGGGTTAACGATATTGGGTTCTCACAGTGGTGCCAGATTTACAGCTGGTGGTTATATCGAAACCGGGTCTGTGGGTTTGGTTCGAAAGGTTGGGTGGTTTTGGAAGGAGAGGGAAAGAAAGGGGTTGAGAGAGGGAAAATTTCAAGTTTTCTCTGAGAATTAATTTGAATTAAATTTGGAAAATGAATCGTTTATGTACTTGAAGGTTGAAAAATTTATCGACTAAGGGGTACGAAGGGTTTGCCCTCTCGTTCCTTTCTGATTTAACGATTTTGGCATCGTATTTGATGAAAAAACGCCGCAATGGATTTGGCTCGAATCATTTTTGCCTTGCCAGATATGCTTTGAATGTCAATTATAGCGAATGATATTTGAATTTAGAATGTTGAATGTGTTTATTTACCAATTTTTGAGCAGATATTGGACAAAGCTGAAGTGGAGAGGGAAGATTGGATGATTAATTTAATGAAGAAGCTGTGGAAGAGACGAATTTCTCATTTCGAGTATTCGAAAATAGATTTCTTCTTTCCCTCAAAATTTTTTTTTCGCATTTTCATGAAATAGAAACTTTTCAAAAATTTTTATTCCAATTTCTATCAATTTTTTTATTATTTTTTTTTATGAAATGTGTATTTTTAAAAAAATTTTTGAATGAATTCGAATTGATTTTTAAAATTTGTATTTTGATTTTTCCCCTGTTTTTTGAAAATTAATTTTTTGCTTTTTTTGAGAAATTTTTTGAATTTTTTTATTGCAATTTTTTTTTTGAAATTTAGTTTTTTTCATTTTTTTCTTTTCTTTTTTATTATTAAAAATGATTTCTTCAAATTTTTATCCATTTTTTACAATTTTTTGAGATTGTTTACAATTTTTCAAACGAGTCAAATTTTCTTATTTTTAAAATAAATTTTTAAGGTTAAAAAAATTTCATGATTGATTTTCGTAATTTTATTTTCATTTTCAAATGTGCTTCCATTTGTTTTAAAAAAAAAATTGAAAAATTGGAAAATCAAAGTTTTCACCAGTTTTTTTTTCTGCTTTTTTTTTGAACTTTCTTAAAAATCCATTTTTTCTAGATTTAGTTGAATTTTTATCATTTTTTTTGCAATTATTCAAATGAATCAATTTTTTTTTCAGTTTCTTAAAAATACATTTTTTTTTTATTTTTGCAATTTTTGCTCTTTTAATTTTTGAAAATTTTTTTCCTGACGAGTACCGTATTTTTTGTCATTTTTTGACTCATTATGCTTTTGAAAAAATTTTATTATTTTTTAATGTTTTTTGGTAGCTTTTCCCAGTTTTTTATTATTTTTTTTCCAATTGTGCTTAATATTATTTTTTTTTAAATATCAAAATTTCCATTTTTCAATTTTTTAAAAAATCTGAATAATTTTTCCAAAATTCATGCAATTTTTAAATATTTAATTTTTTTTTTTTCAATATTTAATTTTTGTTTTTCTTACTCAATTTCTTCGTTGATTTTTGCGACGAAAATTTGTAAATGACTGAAAATTTTCTAATGTGAAATGTGAGGAAAATTCGCCGTTTGAATTTGCTTCCCCTTTATCCTTCCTTCTTGAATTCTTCCAGCAGCATCACGAATAATTCGTCCTTGTATTGCTACCGAAATGTATGCATAATACAGACGACAAATCTAATAGCAACTGCGATTCGTTTAGGCGCCTCGATATACGCACACTCGTACCTAAACCTTGCTTATAGGGGGACACGACACTCGTAGGTAGGGTAAGGGTACGATAACCGGTGAAATTTCCGATCTTCGAACGCGTGACCCCGGTCATGCGTCCGTCAGCCTCGCTCGCTCTATAAATATTTAAACGATGACGACAACGACTCGAAGCGAAGCCCGAGCAAAAAAAAAAAAAAGAAAAAAAAGTAAAACGATGAAATAGAGTATAGAAGAATTAACAACAACAAGAAGAAGAAGTTGAAAAAAAAACAACGCAGAAAGAAATGACCAGCTGAAGAACGCGGTAGTTTTATGTATACTTATATACGCGCATCGTGCATTGGATAATATGTCGATGTCGTCATTATTGTCAGCTGTATAAATTTTCGCTTCGGTTTTTCTTCTTTGTGCATTCTGGTTGCGCGACTATGATGGCGTGAGAGGCGAGCAGGGTCGCAGAACAATAATGGTCGCGATTTATAGAGCGATTGGCCGGCTGGGCTGCGGCTGTACGTAACGTAATCGTGCACTCGCGTCGCGTCGCGTTGCGTTGCGTTGCACTTTTCAAGGCGAATGAAATTAATGATTTGTAAACAATTAGTATTTTAGCTCGATAGATGCATGAAAACAAAAGCGAACACGCATTATAAGTTGTAACTGGTTTTTGTAAACAAAAGAGATTATCTTGAACAAGTGCCACTGACTCGGCTGGCCGTAGGACTATTATAGTTCGCGCTAATGTGTGTTATAAATTTTATAACACTACGACTTGTGATAAAAATTATGACGAATGGTTTATCTATTTCGATTGTCGCGCACTGACAAACAATGATCAACTTTGTTGCGTGTTATTTCAACGTTGTTGTGGTTTCTTGGTAAAATGATAATCAGAAGTTCGTGCTGAATTGATAAGAATTATACGACCAAAACAACCAGGTTCAATTCGCTACGGACATATGTATAATTTATTAGACCAATAGGTTGCTGATTGCACATATTGCACGAGATATGTGCGATGGATATTGCATACGACTACTCTTTTGTACACTGACGAGGATATTAAACTCCGAAGCTCACGATCAGCTGTTCCTACGCGTTGGTCTTTGTTCAGCATTTTTGATTTGGAAACCGGTCTGAAATAAGGTCTCGGGTTTTTATTCTCGATAGAGGGGCTCATATTCTATGCTTACCTGCTCGAGTATGCGGCATTGTCGAAAAGTGGAAACACCTGCGAAATTACGGATTTTCGTCGTGTTCAACGACCCAGGGCAGGGTGAAATACGTGCGTGCAATTTGGGAATTCCTCGCGATGATTCAACCAGCGCAGACTTCGTACTCTATTCCGCGCAGACTTGAATCTTGATTTTTCCTCATCGTCTCGCGTCGCTAAAAATGCGGCCAATTTTATCGCTAATTGAAGCGATAATACGTACAACCTACCTATACTCATTTGAACGGTAGCTTTCGTATACAAAGTTGCCAGCTTATTATCTTATCTCTGCGCCGGGCTCGAGTGTTATGGCTTGGAGTCTGTTTTAAGTTCGAACGCATTGTGAGGCTCTACACTGTAGTACAGTCAAGGTTAATACGAAATGTGTGACCTTTCTGAGGTCGTATCGGTTTCTGTGGTTCAACGTATTTCATTCTCGCGTCTGGCCCGAATATGTCTAATCTTCGTAAGTAACGTTTGTTTCGACCTCGGCTACGCGCCTCGTCAACGTAACGGTAACCGTGCTTGGTTCTAATTTTCGTCTTCGTCATTCGCTTTTGTTTCGAGTCCGCTTCCAGTGTGCCTAAGATATTAAATAATTAAGGTTCGGCCCGCCGCGCCCTGCACCGTACCACCACTGAATGATGACGCTGATTGACCTGTTTTTCTGCCCGCGATGAAAGTATGACCACTGACCAGGAAATACCCTACTGAATTGTATTCTGCAAATTGTGCCGGATTCGTAGGCGAAAATGCCCTCCATTTTGGGTAAATTCTGGCCGAATTTTCACCCTTCGTCGCAGTTTAACGAACGTTGATTGGTTGTACCTTGAACTGGATGTGTAAATTTGCAAATACCGGAGTGCTTTTCGCATTAAAGTAAACACGTTTTTGCGGTTTCATTTTAATTAATTTTTTCAAGGTAATGGTTTAATAAAAAAGTGCGTTTATTCGCCAACTTCGTTTGATGAGGGTTTGAATGGATATTGAATTGCGTTGTTGCCGAGTTGGATTGCGGAAAAGAGAATTGTTCTCGAGTTTCTCGACTATGTCTTGAGAACTGGCGAGTAAATAGATGAAGAGAACAGTCGAAATTCACTTGAGGTGTTTTAGAACTTGGGAAAACTATTGGCCTTTCAATTTCATAGATTGAACGAAGTTCGTCTGAGCTTTTTTTCTTCTTAAAACCAGCCCAAAACAAATCGATCGTGGAATTCATCAAAATATCACATTTTTACGATTGCGACGTTGCCAATAATACACTTCTTCGTATAAAAATGCATTTCTAAAAAAATCCAACCAATCATGAAACTCGATCAACGAATGATGAGGTAGCTTTGGTCATTCCAAAAAAATGACCATATTTGTGCTACTTGGTACTTGCAAATCTCAAAAATCAAAGAAGTCAAGGAAATTGAAAGTTTATCAACTCCTTAAATTTTAGAGTTAGGCAAAATGGTTAAATAACGCATTTTGCTCCTCGTAACTAGTTTCATAATATGCAATGGTTCAAATATCCAAAATTTAATTTTTTTGTGATTGCAACGTTGCCAATAATACATTTCTTGCATAAAAATGCACCACTCAAAAAAATCTGTCATCAAAGAACTGGATTTAAAAATAAGCCAACTTTCATCATCCCACAAAAATCAAAATGATCACTCTATACGTATTTTCTGCCTATCTTGAAAATTTGAAGGAGTTACCGTGGGAGTTGCTGAAATTGAAAGCTCCATAACTCCTTAAATTTCAGGGATAGGCAAAAAAGTTGAATGACTTGTTTTGTTTCTCGTTATTAGTTTCGTATCAAGTGATGGTTCAAATTTCCAATATTCAATTTTTTGTGAATGCGACGTTGCCAATAATACATGCCATTTCCATAAAAATGTTCTTTCGCTTCTCTTTTGCGTTTTTGAAGTCGGAATAGGTCGATTTATGTGAGGAACTGTATTTTTTATTTTTTGGGACGTTTGTACTAATCTTTTGCCAATTTACTGTGTGAAATGCGACGTTGCCAATAATTCATTTGCTTGGAAAATTCGCTTTGTAATGCAATATTGGTGCTGAAGTTCGACTTCGACGCTTTGTAACGCCTTCTAGTATGTTAATTATGTAAAATTATCACAGCCTTTTTGTAGTGCTTGTTGTAGTGCTACAAAAAATCAATTTTTTTCTAAAAAAGCTGCGTAAATAACATTAATTCCCATTAAAAAGCCTGTATTTATAGTGATAGGCTGACATTACTGATCTTATAAGAGCATCTACCGTCGTTAGGATGATTTTCATTTGTTCGGGTTGTTTTTTTGTTTGTTTGAACAGGGCGTGATTGAAATCAAGAAACGCTTGGAAGAGATTCGTTTATTGGAATCGCGCAAATCGGCCAGACTTATGGATCAAGACACAGATTTCGCCCGATTGGCGGATATGGCCGCTGATAGGAAACGAGCATCGTCCAATTCTATCGAAGTCCCCATTACTGGGTATGTTGTTTTTCTTTTTAATACATTGTATGTAAGCTAAAGTTGATAATAATCAGCGTATCTACTGGGTATTGATGCAATATGTAAGTGGAGAAGGGTCAAGGGTCAAGAGATTGTGCTATAAAATGCGATTTATTCGATCACTCGATTTAGCTATGCTATTATAATCTTTCTACGAATGGCCTGGTCTGGTTGGGAATTCTTCAAATAAAGAACAGAGGAAGGGGCTTGGGTGAGACAGTCAAGAAGAGCACTCGTGTTATTGGAGAAATAACGCTGTTCGGACGACTTAGCCATTATATCCATTACTTCATACGCGTTGCATTTCTCTGGGATTGCATCAACGCAGCACGATACGATCGACATTACGCAGATTAAAGATATTGGAAGGAGCGGAGGTGCGCGGTGTTTGCGCTATGTTTACTCACAACGACACCGCGAAAGACAATAACAATACCTAGATGCGGACGGCAAGAGTATCGACTCGCGTTTGATTTGAATGTGTAAAAGATCAAACAAAGAAAGCACCAATACAACGACGACGCAAATCCGCGTAATGTGTAGTTGATTTCGATACGTACACGTACAGGCGATGGAAAAATTAACCTTATCAGTGAATTTTAAATAAATACGTACGATAAGAGATGCCACAAGCGCACACACTCGCATTATGACCGGTGGAAAAGTGATGTAACTTACACGTGACTGCAGAAAGAAGTTCAAAGAAATAAAATACTCGCATCGAGCGGCACACACACTCAACGAGGCGTGTACAAATGAGCAAATTTTTATTACGTTGCGCAATTTTATATCATAGCATCGGCCGACCGCGCCGAGCAGTCGAGCTTTAGGCTGTATAAAACCTCTGCTGCCTTCACTTACGTACCTATATGTACTACCTGTGTACTTAACGGTAATTGGAAAAAAATTCTTCTGATTCGTCGCCTCCTCGATAGGTACTCGCTCCTCGTATACCTCGCGGTATTTCTTTTTTGCGGTTTTGCGCCGGCCGGCCGGCCTGCCTCATGCTTGGGACTACGCTACTGTAACTGATTATAATGATGACTGATCCGGACGTATGGAATTTTCGCATCCGTTTTTTTATAGATTGCTGCGTGTATTCGGTTACGCTTCGAGTACCTTGGATCGTTCCAGTTCCAAGTACAGTTCCGTTAACGTAGGTATGAAAAGTTTCTCGCTTCGGATACCCTCCGAATATGAGTGCTGCTATCATCGATGCATCCTGAATTCGTGAATAAATTTAAAAGCGGGGTCGATAAAACCAAAAATGAATTATTAATAGGTAGGTGCTACGTAGGTAGGTACACGTATCGATGCGATGGCGTAGATAAAAGGGGGAAAACAACTTGATTTTTCTACGTAAATCGACATGCCTCTCGCTGTGTACTCGTAGTTTGATATCTCTATTTGGGATCTTTCAGGTGTTAAGGTTGGTGATTTTATGAAGAGGGGGATAGATGTTTCGGGGGTGGGAAAATCACGAAATGAGGGGTTGACACTTTTTTCTCCTGGTTGAGACGTGATGTGTGAATATTTTTAATTCTTGAATTTTTTTTTCTAAATTTTTTTGAATTATTTTTTTCATTTTTTTGAAATTATTTTTTGAAATTTTTTTCACTTTTTCTAAACAATTTTTAAAAAATTTTTCAATCGACTTTTTTGATTTTGAATAATTTTTCTAATCACTTTTTCAAATTTTTTTCAAAATAATTTTTTCATGTTTTTATATTCTTCAATTTTTTACATTTTCTTAGAATTTTTTTCAAAAATGAAATTTTTTTATTATTTTTGAAACAATTTTTTGGGTTTTTCAAAATAGTTCTTGAATGAAAATTTTTTTTATACTTTTGGTTTTTTCTATTTTCATTAAAATTTATTCTCATTCGCTAGAATTAGAGCGGATGAGAGGAGGGGTGGGGGGGGGGTCTGATGTGAAAATCTTGAAAACCTACTTTTTTACATTTTCCGCATAAATTCCCTGATTTGTTTCAGCTGACTAGGTCGTCTATTTTAAACATGAACTGCACCGCAGGTGCGTCCAAATGACCTAATTTGTGGGTTAAATTAACCAACACCATCCCCTCGCCGCCTCTTGCATTTTTTTCAATTTTTAATATTATCTCTTTAATTATTTCATCGCGTTATTAAATTACGTAAAATTAATTATGCCACGTGATTCGTCCTCGATAATCGAGCCATAGATAAGTATTAGGGTGGAGTGAAATGAAAAACATACCTTGGATTTTGACCAAATTCGATGGGGTAGTTTACTTTGAGTGGGGGACATTCCAAAAAATTTTTGAGCTCCCCAGGTGTAAAGGGAGGGGAGCATGAGGTCCCCAAAGTGCACCTCCTTTTGAAAAAAACGCTGTTTTTTGTGTTTTTTA
>FIZT01031032.1:0-16883 GCA_900065295.1 Paracoccus marginatus
TCCAGTTCCAGTTTTCAGTTTTCAGTTCTCACAATTTTAGTTCCAGTTCCAGTTCTAGTTCCAGTTTTTCCATTTCAGTTCCAGTTTTTTTCAGTTCCAGTTCTAGTTCCAGTTCCAGTTCTTCCATCCCTGAAACTTACCCACAGTCACTTATACCTTAGAACCCCCAAACCCACATGTCAATTTTGCAATTCTGAAGTCTGAACCAATCACGTCCCAACATCTTCTCTTCTTCTGTCCCACTCTCAGACCAACAAGACAAAATTTCGACATATCTGAAGACAATCCAAAAATCCTTGACTCACTCCCAGAAATGAACAAAATCCTAAGCTTCGTTAAAGACCTAAAAAAAACTCCAAAATCAAATCTAAACCTCTCCTCCCAAACCTCTTGACACTGGGCGTAAAAATCTTAGCAATTACACACGCTCAGTATAAAAAAAAAAGATTAAGAAAAAAAAAAGAATAATTGATTTTGCAATTTGGGATCTCACTGGCGATTCCGAATTCGCGAGATTTGGAGAATGGAGATTTTGGAATATTGACAACTGCGAAAACGAAAAGTAAAAAGTAATGTAATACTATTAACAAAGTTGAAACCTTGCTACTTTTTTGATTTTTTTTTTCAAAATTTTGAAAGAATAAAATGTGATCTGTGACGAAAATATGAGTCGTTCTTTTTAGCAAACACAAATTGTATATTTTTATCAATCAACACACAAAATTTAAAATATAAAATCCTTAACGACATATAGAATTATAGCAATCAAACGGTAAAGTGAGCACAAATAGATCACACACATCTAAGAAGGCACATAATTTTGTACACGCGTATGTATAAAACAAGCATCATTCATTTTAAAACATAAAAAATTTTTCGCGTACGGAATAGATGAAGGAATAGATCACACAACTCTCTACAAATCACTACTTCTTTGTACTTTCGTTCGACGTAAAAAGAGGGACACTAATTTGACATACAGTTTTGGGATGTTTTTCTTCTATACAGACATATTCGCATCATAAATAGAATACGTCATGAGTAGGTAAATAACATTTACACTCGACACACAAATTAAAAAATGTCTACAACAGTAGTACGACGTCGTAGATTCCTTGAAAAAAGACTAGATAAAAACAATCCGGAAGAAAAAAGTTGAAAGTAGAGTAATTTAAAAGATGAGATCGAAAATTTCAAGTTAGATAAGTACTATTCACATCAAGATATGTGTTCGTATGATTCTAGACTGACTGGTAACTAAACATGATAAGTACTTATAGACTTCACAAGCTGATCATCCGGTTCATTCGGACAGATTTGATATTCACATCCAGAAGCTGATGAGAAGAATAAATTCGAAGATACGTTTTGCGTAGATACTACGTACACGAATATTACGAATTTAAAATTTGAAACGACGCTCATCCTTGTAAGTTTCCATTTGATCTTCGATCCAGTTAACAAAAGTAGGAACGTTGGCGTATATTCCTGGTAAATGAGGGTGAGCGCATTTAATTCCCCAGCTTACGATTCCTCCAACGAACCACTTATCACGTTGGTTGTGATCTTGGCACAACAATGGTCCACCAGAGTCACCCTGTAACCGTTAATCGTACGTTTTAGCACTAGCTACCGTAAGTATCGATCATTAGTAAGTAGAATGTCAACTCTATCACCTGGCAGGCGTCTTTACCACCGTGTTCGTATCCGGCGCAAATCATACCGGGAGAAACGTTCAAGTTTCGTTTACCTAACCAAGCGTTGCATAGTTTTCGTTCTAGAATTGGAACTTGTACTTCGTAGACAGTCGGTTCGTAGTCAGAGACTATAAACAAAACAACGTAACGCGATTAGTAACTAGATATCAATAGAGGAAGGTAAGCTGAAATGATTTTTCAAATATACCATCGTTATCTTCTCGTTTACCCCATCCGATGACCGTACAGTTACGAGGAGGTCTTAGTACCGTTGTAGAATTAGGCATACATACTGGTAGTAAATGATCGTGGAATTTTACTGGTTTCTCGAGCTGTAAGAAATGTTCGGGTGAAATGTAAATCGAAAATTCATCTACAGCGTGTTAATTCAGCAGTTACTATAGTAGATTTTGTATTTCAGTAGTCGTACTTGGAACAAGGCGATATCGTTATCGTGAGGAACTCCTTCGTTGTAACGTGGATGAGGAATTACTCTTTTGATCTTCAACTTCTGTCCAAAATATGAATGCGATGATCTTCTAGTCATACCGAGTTGTATAGTCCAATCGAGAGGTGGATGTGATAAATTGAAGCTGAAACAAAAGTAGTAGGTGGTACTTAGCTGAACTACGTACCTACCTTTATCAATACAACTAATCTAGTTCTATCGTTAACTAGACCAGTTCTACAGTACCTAAAATAACAACCCCAACTAAACCTATCGATATGGTACTTACTGCCCAACACAATGAGCAGCCGACATGACCCACTGATCACTAATGAGAACTCCGGCGCAATAAAACACCTCCATAGGTCCGCCTAAAAGTGCAGCTAGAAACGGCCAATCACCCGGATTCGAAGGAACTCCACCAACGATTCTGGTCGTCGGAAATCCTAACGACTGTTTACGAACGCCGCATTCTAAAACAATAAAACTACACAATTAGTATTATTATACAAGAGGAAGATAGAGTCTCGTAACAAGGAAAAAAAGGGGTGCATTAAGCGTGCCACGTCGTAGTATATTACAAAGGTGCAAAAATGTGCATTAAGTAAAAACAGCACAAACCCTGTATCGCATTTGTTTTAAGGCTGTAAAGAAACAAAACATATTAATCGTACGAGGTATTTGTAGGTAAGTACATTGCGAGAAAGGGCGCGAATTACACTTTGAAAAACGAGTCTAAAGAGTTGAAAAAAAAAATAGACGGACAGAATAAAAACGATGCTTACCGTACGAAGAACAAAGGGCTCTTACAGTTGGATAATGGCCATTGTTGGTGCAATTTTTCAGATCTTGAAATAACTTTACTTTATTCTCTTCTACCGATTCTTTGTTATACTGAATGTAATCGATTTTAGTGTTTTCGGTCTTGTTTTGCAATTCGGATCGGTTCATGTATCTGATGGGACCATTTAGAGAGATTTACCTAGCGTTGATCATCGGTTGTAGGTACTCGTTTGAGAAGTGCTCTTACTTGTATCCCATTAGCTCGCAGACTAGCTTCGGCGAGTTTTGTTGATCCCATTGGTTGATGCAAGCTGTTCTAAAGGCTTTGTCTTCGGCAACGAACACTTCAACGTTACCATATCCGACATCGCCCATTTGCTGGTCCAGACGTACTGAGTAACATATAATACATATGAGTAAGGCACTCGAGTGTTGAATGAAAATCGCATCGAGTTACAAAACGAGTAGGTAATTATTATTAGGCACTTAGTATGATCACTCGACCTACCACAATTACGTTCGTCTTGACCCCAGGGGCAGTTTATTTCACCGTTACAGATATGATCAGCGGATATACACTGCCCCATGCCGCAATGTAATTCACCTATTGAAATAAAAAGAATGAAAATCGCAATTAGAACGTTTAGGAACGCATTTTAAAAATAATTTACAGATTTTGACGTAGGTAGGTACCTGGGCACTGTTTGCAGTTATATTCGTCAGATTGATCTTCGCAGTCAATATGCCCGTCACATTTCCAGTCTTGCGGTATGCATCTTCGTTCGTCGCATTTGAATCCATCGATGCAAGCTATAAATTTAGAATGGTAAGTAAACGGAAGTTAAAAAAGAATAAAGCTAGAAAAAAATTACCTTGATGAATTGAAAATCAAAAATTTGAAAAAATTGAAATTAAAATCGAATTCGAAAGAAAAAAACATTTTAAAAAATACCTAGGTTATTCACAAGTTGTGAATGACTAGTTCTCAAATCAATTTTCAAAAACACACACTTCAAAAACTTGAATTTTCTGACGAAATATTTTTTATACTAACCAACGATCTTCTCTTGTTCTTCATACAATTTCATTTCCTCTTGCCCCACACATTCTTCGGAGCTATTGGCTGGTGGGAAAAAAGAGCAGTCGACTTTGGCAGGAAATTGAAGTCCGAACACTTCAAAGAATATACCACACCTTCTGTGAGTTTCTGTGTGATTTAAAAAAAGAAAGAAAAATAGATTAGACCAATTCTATTCGTATTGCTTGGCCAGCAGATTGAAGATTACCTAAACACAAACTCCTACACGGCCAGAGTCGAGCGTCACGTGCGTTGCATTTCGGAGAATATAACGAGCACAAGAATAACGACGCTAATTGGTAACATCGAACATTGGTTATGGCTTCGAAAGCTTCTAATTCCTGTAAAAGTCAACATCGTCAATCCCTCAATACACATCAGCATCACTCGGGTACGCGTTAATTTTAACTTCGAAGATTAAAGTAAAAATTGGAAATTTCTTTTACCATCTCAGCTTCGCGTTCTCCAGTATTGAAAAAATTCGGCAACGCTGTATAGTTGTACGATACGTGATTCATAAGACAAAACCGAGTCGTTAAGGGGACACAGTAATGAGTTCCTAGAAAATATAATATAAAAAATAACACCGCCATATTGTTATCACCATTCCAGGCCAATTTCAAAGGAATAAAAAGCAATTCCTGTCGGGCTGGACGGCTGCTCTTCTCCTTAGATACCTACTCACTTAAAAACGAGCATCTCAGCCGTATAAAATCCGCTTATACGTAAATTAAATTTTCGTCCATTTCGCGTAGTGGCGAAAAAATTGCCATCAAATCTTCGGCACACGCGACCAGGGTAAAAATACGCTTATTGGATTAAATTGCATGCGTCGCAATAGGTCTTCAGCTTACCATAATCATTAGGCCCGTGATGATATTCGGCGTAGTAAGGATTAACAGGTCGATGCGAACCGTTGTGTACATTTATGGTTGTGTAATTTATGTATTTCACAGTCGTCACCGTCGGATAGGCTGTAAAAAAATAAACAAATAACGATGAAACGAGATAGAATAAATTTCAACTCGACGCTAATTCAGCGAACGTAGATGTGGAAGCGATTTTTACAATTTTTTTTTCTTTTTTTATTACGTCGCGCGTCTTCTTCACACTGAATTTGAGGATTCTCCTTCGCGTCTTGCGATACGGCGGAAATTGTACCGGCGGAGGGGGTCGCAGGGAGGCGACCTTTTTATTATAAAAATGTCTTTTCACCTCCGGCTTTGTTGTTTTTACCGAGCAAGTAGAAGGCGAACGTCGAAAGGGGTTTTAGCGGTATTATTTTTTATTTACCCACGTTTTGGCAGTTATCAAAAATCAACTTCGCCTTCGAACACTTCGATTCGCCGCTGACAAATTTGTAAATGTTCTACGACGAAATTATTTACGAGCACGTTTTTCGTCAATCAAGGCCGTTATATTGAAATAAAAAGGCGAGGCGAGAGAAAATTGAAGGCGAAAAAAATGAAGAAAATTTTTCGGCAAAACGGTGAAATACTCGTATTTTTTACCCCGGCCAAGGTCGCCGAATTGCCGGCGAAAGTGTTACACGCGTCATGGAAAAGCACGCACAAAATCAACGCTTCCCATTTGTAGGTGTTCGGTTCTTGTACGTCGAGTCGAGAAGACACCACCGCGGCGACGTAGAGAGAAAAAATGGCCGTTTTAACCAAAGTACATATAAATAACGTAAAAACAATTTACAATAATTGAAGCTTTTATTACAGAACCCTTGTCAAGATTTCAAATGAATTCGTTTTTAGGCCGCATCGTATCGTGGTACGGTGCATGTCGGGTATTACCGACCATCTCTGGGTAGCATTGGCTGTCAGTTTTTATTAAGAAAAGCACCGCTACCACTGTTCGATACGCTTCTCCAGACCTACAATTCTCAAAAGAATTGCCAATACGAAATGTGTGTCGTCGAATTGCCTAGCTCTCGCTTCGATATAGGTTTTTACACCATTTCTAGGTACGAGCACATAGCAACCGTGACACCGTAGTCGTAATTTTTTATTAACCAATTGACGATCTAATGGTATAGGCGATGTCGAAGTATCACCTCTGATGGTTTTTTTTTGTAGCTTTTCACGACGTGCTGTAGTCGTTGAAGCAAAGAAAAAATAACTCGTTTAGCAATACTTACAGAGATGTCAACTGGGGTCACGGACCCACATCTATTTTAATGAACAATAAAATGAAAAATAATAAAAAAAAAACCACCAAAAATTTAATTCAAGTTGAATTTTAATTTTTTTTTTTTTTGAAATTCTGTTAGAGTAATGATTCTGTTGAAAACTTATCCCATTATCGACTTTTTTTTGTTTTTTTGAAATGTGCGAGAATAAATTTTTTTAAATGATATTTTGATGAAAAAATAACTGTAGAAGTTTAATCATTCTTAGGTAGGTAAACGATTTTCTGATTTCAGAAAAAATTCTTCACATTACAACACCGAGGAAAAAATCATAAAAATTGTACTTATACAAAAAAAAAACTGGAGGATTCTCCACTAAAAGAAATTAAAATTTTCACTCCCTCTAAGAACCTCATTGGTGATTTCTTCATTAAAACCAAAATGGGGATTCCCTTTGCTGGAAAAAAAAATTAGACAAAGAATTTCTCACCACAAAAATCCAAAAATTCTACGCTAAGAATTTCCCCCCCCCCCCCCCCCCCAAAAAAAATTGAACATTTTCCAAAAAAAAAAAATAGAATTTTTTCCCTAAAAACATTTTTGGAGTTTATTCAGAAACAATCCCCCCTTCCCCACAAATACACCGTTTTTCACAAAAGAGGGAATTTCGAGCGAGAAATTTTGCAAAATTTTATTTAGGAATTTAAAAACAAAAAATTTTTTTCATTTAAAATGAAGAAATTTTTTGCTAAAAAAAAAACAGGATTTTTTGCTGAATCATTCGAAATATTATAGGCGAAAATTTAGGATTTTCTCACTGAAAACAAAAAAATATTTGGAGTAGTAAGAATTTTCCCCTGGAAAAAGCACAGATTTTTTCACATCAAAATGGAGAAATCTCAAGGTTTAAGAAAACGTGGTATTTTTTCACCAAATCAATCAGTAATTACTCACTAGAAAATTTGGAAATCTTCACCGAAAAAGTAGAGAAAAAATAGGAATTTTTTCATAAAAAAGCTGAATGGAAATTTTTCACTAAAAAGTCGGCAATTTTTTTCATTAAAAAAATTGGGAATTTTTTAGCCAAAAAATATTAGGAATTTTTCTCTAAAAACTAGGAATTTTTCACCGAAAAAATTTAGGAATTTATCGCTGGAAAAAATTAGGAATTTTTATGAGAAAAATTTACCAATCTGTTCACATAAAAATTCAGAAATTTTTTGGACAATAAAATCATTTTCTAGAACAGCTCGAAATCGCTTTTAATCGATTTGATGGGTCAACAGTAAGAATGATGCATACTAAATCTCAGACATCTATCTCAACTATTTTCAAAAATTCGCCTAAATCGGGGGGAGCCGTTTAGTACCTGAAATTTTGGTTTTGGAGGTAGGGTACTTTTATCTGCTCTATCAATCTGTCTTGATTTGGTTGCTGAAAACTTTTCTAGTGAGTTAGGATACTTCAGTCTCGTTAGAACTTTCTCAAATCCCTGTATCAATTTCAGATAAGTACCTACGTATAGGTAATGGAAAAAGTAATTAAATCGAGTCAGTAGCTCGTTTGATTAATTTTACGATGCATCGAATGTGCCGAATGTCGAATATTTTAAACTGAGACTTAATTATATGCAAAATGGATTAACCTCATACATTTGGACAGTGTACTCGAATGACGCGACGCAACATTACGCAGGTACGTAGGTAACTGGCATCAATTTTCTTAAACTGATTAAATATTCACCTTTTTCCGGTGCAAAAAGTAACAATACTTGTGAACCTGGTTTCGAGGATATCTAAATTTTTTCTTTGGTGCTTCATTCAATTTCCGAAATTCTTTCATCGATGTTTGAAACATAGGTAAGTACTTAATGAATTTCAAAAAAACCCGTACTTACCTAAGAATAATATTTACATACTAATATGCAATATTAATTCTAGGGTCACGCGGTATCGGAATAACCGATTAGTTTACGCGACATAATCATAATACCTACCTAAATTTGTAGATTCCTTGCTTAGTCAACCGCGTAGTTAAATACAAAGAACGAACTATTTTATCAGTCATATGTCTCGCGGGTGTTTAAAAGTGTTATCATTCCGGATCGATGCAACGTAAAAAGCAAAATTGATTCAAATATCATATCAGTTCCACGAAGTTCCTCGAACTGGGGATTTGGAAGACGCTGAATAGGTACGCCATGTAAGTCAACACTTGGCCTATTATTTCGTTTGAAGTAATTACTAAAAAAATGTTTTCAGCCGTATTTTAGGCATGCATTTTACACCATTTCTCATCCTAATTTCTCTATATTTATGTTTGACTGATTTTTTTTTTCATTGAATCAAAAAAAAAAGTTCTGACTACGTATTTCTTCCGTCAACGGATAAGAATACCATTATTAAGGTGGGAGAATTTTCACAATTAGTAAATACCTACAAAATTTCAAATGTTTCAAAAATCGAAATTTCATCGAAAGATAGGTACCTAATACCGTTACAACTTCCTCAAAAAAGCTGTTCCTCTAACCGGCGACTTGGGGACTTATTTTTTAAAACAAACCTCCTTCTCAGTAGCGATACCTAGGATGAAATTAATGGTCGGGCCCAAACTGGCGAAAAAAAGTAATTAATATGGGTTATAGGGCTGATACGTATGTAGAAGGGGGAGGGGCGCAAGTAGATTATAACTCGAAATTATTGACATTTTGATCAATTTCAACTCATTTTACCATTGTACTCGTCTATATATTCTCATTAAGCATAAATGTTAGGAGCTTATTCGTACATTTTTTTTTTAAATTGGCTGCTATGGAGGTCTAGACTCTCCTGGACCCCCTCCCTTGAATACGTTACTGCTCCTTCCAATTTGTCCACTGATGCCACTAATGATAATGGTGGAAAAACCTATACCTCTGTTTCAGTATTAATCAACATAACGGTACCCAACCACAATGGCTACATCAGCAATACAAAGCAGAACGATAATGAGCACCACTGCGGCTGTGGTTCTTATTGCCTTTCTCACGCACATCACTACTGCTGACGAAATGTACCGAACCTCCAGCAGCAGCTCCGAAACTGCCCAGACTACGTCATACGGTGCGAACGCAAACATAAATTCCATCGTCGTTTCATTCTTTAACGGACAATTCAAAGGTAAACTGCAACTCGTTGGAGATGAACTTGACAAATTTAAAAATTCTCTTCGTTCAAATCGTAACGGTATTACTTCTCCATCTATAAACGAGACACTGAGCGAAATTGAGAATCATATCGACCTGGCACGTCAATCGATTGAAGAATTCAAAGTGGACTACCCATCAGACACCGATTACGCATCCAAAATCATTAATCTACAATCGAACGCTATAGCCTTACAAATGTCCTTGATGAAGCTGAACCAGGATCGTTCTGCTTCATCTCAAATAGTTAACATTGACAATGCTGTCGTCGAGAAAGCACACAATTTAGTCAAATTGTTGAACAGCTGTAATTTGGAACTCGACAATTTGCGAGAGAAAATTGATGCCGAAAATGCTGCGAAGCGGTTACGCGACGAGATAGGGGACGATATAAAACGTGACGTTATCGACAATTTACAGAAAACTATAGAGAATCAAATGAAAAAACAGCAGCAAGAAATGAGTCGTTTTAAAGAAGAGCTTCGGGATTCATTTGAAAAACAAGTAGACAGAGAAAAACGTCAACTGCTGCAAGAAGTCGACAAGATGATAATAGATAGAATTGGAAATTATTCCCAAAAAGAGAAAGATATTACAAACACTTTACACACTTCTTTGGAAAATCAAATGAAAGAATTGCGAGATGAAATTAATCGCAATAAGGAACAACTTCTTAACGGGCAAAAAGTAATCGAACAGAACGAAAGGAATAATACGAATAATGTTCAGATGCTTCTAGACAATCTGAGGGAACAAGTGCAAAACCACGACAAAATAATAGAACGTAATAGCGTCGCCATTTTGCAGAAAACAATGGAGAATCAAATAAAAACGCAGCAAGAAGCCATGAGTAGCATCAAAGAGGAGCTTCGAAATGTAACAGATAAGACGAACGATTTACAAAACAATTATATTCAAAAAGAGAAAAATATTACAAACGCCTTGCACACTTCCTTTGAAAATCAAAGGAAAGAATTGCGAGATGAAATTAATCGCAATAAAGGTCAGCTTCTTGATGGACAAAAAATAATAGAAGAAAAAGTAAAAAATTGGTCGGAAAATGTCCAGACAACCCTGGATAATCTAAACGGACAAATGCAGAATTTCAAACACGAGCTTGATGACATACAAAAAAATTTTACTCGCAAGGAAAAAAGTGACGCGAAAACTATCGATGTAGAGATAACAGACTTCAAACGAAGGTTTGATAATTTGCAAGAAAAAATTGCTCGAAACGAAAAGGAAATCGAGAATCTCGCCCGATTGTCAAATAATTTACAACTTGCCAATAGAGAGAATGAAGTATATGAGCACCAAGTATCGTACTTCGGCGCACTAATGGTTCTTCCCCATTCGGTTCCATTCACATGGCAGAAGTACAACCTCTATAGGGTCTTACACGACGAGGCAATGAAAATAAACAATCGCCCGAAGGCGTGGGTTTTAAATCAATTAGGTAACCTATTGAAAAGAGAAATACTCGATCAACCACCAGATTTTACGAGTAATTGGGCGAAATCACTTTACGATAATATATCGAACGAAGTTCGAAATTCCTCCGTTGAACTGATCTCTGCTGCTTTCAAAAATGATCATTCATGGCCAATGGCCGCGCAGCTCAGCGCCGATATATGCGCTAGAGACAATTGGGCCAGTGGTTGCAATTTCGATATTTATCGTGACGTAATTGAAATCGTTTGGAATGAAGTCACCCTTGATGATCTACTGCAAAAAACTGGAGCAAGATTCGTGTATCAGATAGAAGTGATGTCAATTCACAGAGCTTTAATCAACAAGCTAAAGAATACACGCACCTTGACCTCAGATTCAGCAAAAACAATAGCTTCTAGCATGAAAAAAGAAATTGAACGTGGCTACCACGATTTACCTAAGGATTGGCAGATTGAATACGAAAAACTTTATGATGATGTAAAGAATTTATAATTGTTGCGGGCAATGGGCATATTCTATGCGAATTAAATAAAACTTATCCAGGGAGTTTTGAATAATTTTGGTTAGGTACTGACACCTTTTCTGCACAGTTTTTGCAATGTAGGAACCTAAGTGGTTGGAAGTGTTGAGAGCGGATCCGTTCGAGGTTCGACAGGTTGGCCATGCCCACTTCCTACCAGCGAGCAATGTCAACAACGCAACTTAATCAATAATTTATGTAAGTATAACACTGTTCATTTGTGAAACTTACTTAAAAATTTTGAATTATTTTGCCAGAAAAATTGTAAACTTGACGCAAAGAAAGTTTGAGGGGGGGAGTGTGTAATTTTCAAACTCTATTTTCTATTTTGAACAATCAAGAATTTCAGGAACAACTGGAAAAACATTTTGAAAAAATCAAAATAATAGGAATTTTTCTTTGCTGAGAAAAATGGAAGAATTTCTCACCAAAAAATTGGGTAATTTTTCCCCTGAAAAAACCATAGAAATTCCATAGGTACTATAAAACCACTTCTGCACTAGGTATAAGAAATGTTTTAAACAAATTATCAAAATATTTTCTCGCCAAAAGATTGATGAATTTTTTAATTTTTTGCAAAAAAAAAATCAAGGTAATCCTCAGTTGAAAAGAAAATAGTTTTACTAATAAAATGGAAGCATCCTCAGCATCAAGAAAAATTGTGAATTTTAGTGTGCTAAAAAAAATTACCACTGAAAAAAAGGAAAAATATTGTTTATCGAAATAATTGAAAAAATTTCTTCACTAAAAATTGAAGAGTGGTAGAATTGAATCCTTCAATTTATCAAATCAGTAGATAGTCATACTGAAAAACTTGAGCTTTTTTGAAAGAATTTCTGCTTGTAAATAAATTCAGAAATTCTTCCATTAAACAAGAAAAAAATAATAATTTCCACTAAAAAGGAGGAATTTTTTGAAATGAATATGTATCTATAAGGTATTTCCTTATTTTCCAGATTTCGTTCGAGCAACAAATTTTCAAAATTTTATCAACTATCTGGAATTGAAAAACAAACTACAAACAAAAAAAAAACCATCAACGTCAATATCCTATCATTTTTGTCTAAAAATACACGTTTACAAAAATTTGATTGCAAAACCAATTTTAATTCGACGGCAAGGTCAATCTTCACTAAGCAGATCATCGCCGCGAATATGCAAATTTTTCGTACCATAATGACGAACAAACATTTCCCCCACACAAACGATCAACAAGTTGCCAAGATTCAATAATATACGTAAACAGCTCGCTGACGAAGGCAATTCCATCAACACTCGACTATAATAAATAGCCAGCTTAATTTTCAAGGCGTTAAATACGTCGTATAATGTTTTATTGCCAGTGGACTCGGAAAAAATAGAAGCAGAAAAAAACTCGATTAAGAACGAATGACCGAAATTCGTCGCAACGCAACGCAATATCTAAGCTAGCGAAGCCCACACGTCTCCGACGAAATAAACTCGAGTCTTTGCTATTCGAAAAACTTGACTCGTTCGAGATACACTAAAAGTCTTCGGATCGAAATGATGAAAAACGTACCAAACGTAATTCGTCGCTAAATCTTACCTCTAAAATAGCACGCCAAAGCTCCGGCTACCGCTAGCAGAACAATCACGTTGATCACGATTTGCACAAATTGAAATTTTAATTGGCTTCTGGAAAGATAGGAGGAACTTTTTTCGTTTCTAATTACCTGCCACATAAACAAAAAATTGAAAAATAATCTTCTAGAAAGAAACCAACAAAGTCCCAGCCCGACGCTGATAAATCATTCAAAAATGAAACAGACGCGAATTCATTTTAAATTAATGCGATAAGTCTGCACCCGCGCTCGTTTCAAGTACTCACTATACCTAAGTAGGTACTTATTTGAAAGGCTATAAATTCTATTAATATTTTTCTTTTTATTGTATTCATTATTTTTTTGATGCTATGTAAATATTTTTCTTTCGAATTTTCTCGCTAAAATAATTTCATTTTCGTTTGATACGAGACCGACGAGACGCCAAATACAATTACCTACCAAATTTAAATATACCTATTTCTTTTTGAACAATTTTCGCGAGTAATCTGAAAAATTCGCGTTAAGTGAAATTCAATCAGAATATTTACGTGGATTTTTACAGTGTTTCAGACGAATAAGGAAAGAAATTGATATCTTTTTATAGCTACTCGACGATAAAAATGACTAATTTTTAAATTATGAAGATTGAGAGAGAGAGAAAAGAAAGTAAATAAAATAAAAAAAAAGGGAAAAGCACTGTAGATAAATGGTGGTGGAAGCAAATGAGGAATTTTTTTTTTTTAGCTAGTAGCAAAGGTTTTATCGCGAAAAGTTGTCAAGAGTGGCCCCCTGACTAAACTCTATGAGCTACCACCCCACAGACGTCTTACCAATTTTTTTATAGAGATTTTACTCTCCCCAAAAATGTTTTCCCCTAATATCTCCTCCGGGTTTGATTTCGTAGTGAAAATAACTTTATTCCACACTCAATTTCCAACAACGTTTGTCTTGGAAATGTTTTTGTACTTACGATTAAAATTCGCAGCAAGAGAACCGCTGCATATAAGAGCCGAATTGTCCAGGCAACAAAATGGTGATAAAATACACATTATTGGGCGTAGGGGGGGGGGGTGTGGAGATGACTTATTATGGTAATTTTTGGGTATGTCGGTGACAAAGACGACACCCAACGATTGATCTTAGTTTTGAAAATTTTTGGTCTTTTGACCTCTTTTTTGGGCAACCTCTAATCAGAGCCCCTACGTAATTTTCAAAATAGGGGCCTAAAATTTGCGTGGCTCAATCTAGACCCCAAAGTGAGCTCAAATGTCAAGTTTGATCACTTTTGACTCGTAACTCTCCAAATGATGAATTTTTGTGTCGAAGAATATGTTTTCCAAAAATCACTTTTCTTCAGCACTTCCTCACCTCCTCACCAAATGATCATGCAAAAAAAAACTTTCAGACAAAAATTACAAGAAATTGAGTGTGGAGCAAAAAAGTAGGTATTTAACAACTTTTACTGAAAAACGAAATCCCGAGGAGATATTGTGATAAAACCATTTTCGAGGGGGGTGGAAATTCCATAAAAAATCAACTATAGGGCTCTGAGGCGAGGTAAGTAACCACGACAATTTTTCGCCATAAAATCTTTGCTGGCCTTAAGCCTCCACTATGGAAACAAAAAGTAATTTAATTAGAATAGTAAAGCGAAATGAGAAAAAAAAATTGAAGATTTTAATTTCGGTAAATTTTTTAAAGAAGATGAAAGAAAGTCGTTAAAAATTTTATTCTTCCTCCGTCAGAGAGAAAGGTTTTTCTCGTGTACTAAATTTTAAAAAAAAACTATATACGTACGATAGCTTTGGGTTTTCTTTTTTTTCAAGTAGGTACCGTTTTCTTTTTTATCTCAAAGAAGAACGATTTTATTCTTTCTTGCGCGATATAAAATAAAAGAATTAAATGTCAGACGATATACTATAATTTACCTTATGTTGATAGGGCAGATTGGCTCCTTGCTGATAGTCGACGACGGTTTGCAGTCCACCAGGCGTAGATTGGCTTTTGGTGAGATCGGGGGGCGATATTTTATTATCTTTAGGCATAGCGAATTCGTTAATATCGGAGAAAAGCTTATCAGTGATAAATTTACGTTTCGAATGTCGATTGGTCGAGTGAGTTTTCACTTTAGGTAGCAGCGGGCTCTCCAAGGACCTAATTAAATAACTAGGAGAGGACGTCTGGCTGATACCGCCGTCGCTGCACGATAACGTCGAGTCGTGCCGCACGGACATTTTCGATATGCTGCCGAAATTCGGCGAATCGGCCTCATCGATGACCTGATTCGTGTACGTGTGTATCGGCGGCGGAATTTTCTTACCGCTTTTCCTCCGCACGCTCGAAAAAGTCTCGCCGGAATCGTCGCCGCTACCGTTGGGCGGCGTTTGCACCTTGGGAAATTTGAAATATCCCTCTTCGGTGGACTTATTTTGTAAATTATTGAACAAGGCTGCATTCTGCAACGGTGTCAGCGCTTTGATTTCCGCAAACGTTCCATTTTGTAGTTTCTGCTGCTGTTGCTGTTGCTGTTGCTGCTGCGAGTCGGTTCTTAGGCTGAGTTTGGATGATTGATCACAGTTTTCGGCCGGGTCTTTTACTTCGGTCGCCGGGATGGTACGCGAGAATGAGCCTCGTTTCGATGTCGATTGCGGAGGAGGCGGTAGCTTGACGGGAATGGTGGAGGCGACGGTTGTCGCCGGTTCGGATGCGGGGGGTGCCACCACAGGGACAGTGGGTGGGGCTACGGCGGTGTTGTTGGCTGTTTTCGTGAATGTTGCGGTGGCTGGTGGACTGTCGTCTGGTTTTTTCAGGTTTTTACGTTCCGGAATGGCTGGTGCTTTGCAGAGTCGGGCTGGTACTGGAGGTGGGACCGGGCTGATTTGCTGAAATAGTAAAATACATTCAAATTAAAAATTGGGGTTTAAGAGTTGAGCCACAATTGAAAATAACTTTAAATCGGGCAAATCTTGCGAAAATCTACGATCTTGAAATATTAAAATAAATAGAAAAATTTGAAGGGATAATAAAATTGAAAAAAATTGGGCGTGACTCAGATTACTTATTTAAAAAAAAGAAGAAAAAACTGATGAAAAAATGAAGAAATAAAAATTGTTGAAAAAATTGAAAAAAAATTGAAACAATGGAATCCTAGCTTGCTTATAAAATTAAAAAAAAAAAATTAACCGACAAAAGCGAAAACTCTTCAATTCAGGAACTTTAAAATTCTAGAATAAATAATAAAATTTATAAGAAATCAAAAAATTAACAAATTATAAAAAAAAATAAGGATGATATCCTCTCGATACATTTTTTTTTCAACGTCCGACATTTTGTCCTGTATCGATTTTTTTTCCTATCAACTTTCCTTCGCAAAAGAATAATGTGTTGAAACAAGGCAGAAAACACAAAGAAGATAAGTTACTGAACAAAGAACCATTATTTCGACATTTTTCGTCTTTTCTTTTTCATTTTTATTTTGAACAAAAATAATATATCTACGTAGGTATAAAAAAAAATGATCCCACCTCTCGTGTTTGTTTTTTTTTTTTTTACAAAGGCTAACGCGAGTCGTTAAACTCATAAAAAATCCAGGCTGAGCGAGACAGTAAAAATACGCCGAATAATTTCCCTTTTTTTTTCAATGAAAAAAATGTCAACGAAAAATTTTACGAGAAAATGAGGAAAAAATTCTCGCCGTCTGGAAACGAATTCAAGTCTCTGCCCTTGAGATTTAGAGGGAAGGGACACGCGAGAGAGCGTACATGTACATTGTACATAGGTAAATAAATATAATGCTGAAAATCGTACGGAAAATATATCCATAAAACGCACTCGTTCACCTTGAAAGGAGAAAAATTTGTCGTTAATAGGAATGGCGGGACAAGCAAAGGGGAATATATATTAAACCGCGTACACGCGGTGGCGCAATTATAACAAATTGTAGAGAAAAAAGGTTTACGCTGGCAGTGGCGCACGCAAGGGGGGGGCTAGGGGGGGGGAGAGCCCCCCCCCCCCCCCCC